>JADRCH010007366.1:1265159-1514207 GCA_019843965.1 Rhynchomys soricoides
TCTATCTATCTATCTATCTATCTATCTATCTATCTATCTATCTATCTGCTTTTGTTCTTTTTTCAAGTTCCTTATTCTCCTTTTTTTTAATTTATTTACTTTACATCCCTATTGCAGCCCCCCCCACTGGTCACCCCATTCCACAAACCCTTCCCCTTTCCCCTTCTTCTCTGAGAAGGTGGAGCTCCAAACCCCATATCCCTTCCACCCTGGCACATCAACTCTCTGCAGGGCTAGGTGCATCCTCTCCCAATGAGGTCAAACAAGGCAGCCCAGCTAAAAGAACATATCCCACAGACAGGCAACACATTTTGGGATACCCGACCCTCCTATTGTTCAGGACTCAAGTGAAGACCGAACTGCATATATGCTAAATATATCCAGGAGGCCTAGGTCTAGTCCATGTATGTTCTTTGGTTGTTGGTTCAGTCTTTGAGAGCCCCGAGAGTCCATGATACTTGACTCTGTTGATCCTTCTGTAGAGTTCCTATCCCTTTTGGGGGGTCTCAATCCTTCCCCATACTCTTCCCTTAGAGTCCCCAAGCTCCATCCAATGTTTGGCTGTGGGTATCTGTGCCTGACTGAGTCAGCTGCTGGGTGGAGCCTCTCAGAGGACAGCCTTGCTAGACTCATGACTGCAAGCAAAAAGAATATCATAATAGTGCCAGGGATTGGTGCTTGCCCATGAGATAGAATTCTAGTTGGGTCAGTTATTGCTTGGTCATTCCCTCAATCTCTGTTCCATTTCCCTTCCCTGCATTTCTTATAGATAGGATAAATTTGATGTCAAAACTTTTGTGGGTGGGTTGGTGTTCCTATTGCTCCACTGGGGTTCCTGGCTGGCTACTGGGGAACCTGAAGAGGTGGAGGCCTCTTCAGCTTCCATATTCCCAATGCTGTGAGTCACAGCTATGGTCACCATCATAGATTCTTAGACACCTCCTCTATCCCAGGTCTCTAGAACCCCACATCCAGACCCTTGCCAGTTACAGATTTTTATTCATTCTCATGGCCATCTGGCCATCTCTCCTGTCCTTCTCCACACCTGATCCGGAGCCCCAACCCCCAGTCTCTGCCCCATCCCTTTTCACACCCAGGTCCCTACCTCTATCTACCTACTACTACTATTTTATTCCTCTTTGTAAGTGAGATTCAAACATTCTCTTTTGGGCCTTCCTTGCTGTTTCGTTCCTTTGGGTCTGTGGAGTATAGCATGGGTACCCTGTATTTTATGGCTCATATCTACTTGTAAGTGAGTATATACCATGCATGTCCTTTTGGGAACAGATTACCTCACTCAGGATGATATTCTCAAGTTCCACCCATTTTCCTACAACATTCATGATGTCTTTGTGTTTCATAGCTGGATAGTATCCTATTGTGTAGATGTATCATATTTTCTTCATCCATTCTTCAGCTGAGGTTGTTTCCAATTTCTGACTATTATGAATACAACTGCTATGAAAATAGTTGAGCAATTGTCCCTGTGGTGTAGTGGGACATCATTTTAGGTATATGCCCAGGAGTGCTATAGCTGGGTCTTGAGGTAGAGCTATTCCCAATTTTCTGAAAAACTTCCAAATTGATTTCCAAAGTGGTTGTACAATTTTGCATTCCCACCAGCAATGGAGGAGTGCTCCTCTTGCTCCACATCCTTACCAGCATGTGCTGTAACTTGAGTTTTTGATCTTAGCCATTCTGAGCGGTATTAAGATGGAATGTTAGGGTTGTTTTGATTTGCATTTCCCTGATGAGTAAGGATGTTGAACATTTCTTTAAGTGCTTCCTTGGCCATTCAGGATTTTTCTGTTGAGAATTCTCTGATTAGCTCTGTACTTTATTTTTTTTAATTGTGTTATTTGGGTTGTTGGTATCTAACTTATTGAGTGCTGTTTTAGTTAGGGTTTTACTACTGTGAACAGACATCATGACCAAGGCAACTCTTATGAAAACAACATTTAGTTGGGGCTGACTTACAGGTACAGACATTCAGTCCAGTATCATCAAGGCAGGATCATGACAGCATCCAGGCAAGTATGGTGCAGGCTGAGCTGAAAGTTCTCCATCTTCACCTAAAGGCTGCTAGCAGAATACTGGCTTCTAGATAGTTAGGATGAGAGTCTTATAGCCCACACCCACAGTGGCACACTTACTCCAACAGGGCCACACCTTCGAATAGTGCCACTCCTGGGCCAAGCATATACAAACCATGACAAATGCTTTATAAATTTTGGATATTAGCCCTCTGTCAGATGTGGAGTTGATGTACATCATTTCCCAATATGTAGGCTGCTGTTTTGTTCTATTTACAGTGTCCTTTGTCTTACAGAAGTTTTTCAGTTTCATTAGTTCTCCATTGATCAACTGTTGATCTTAGTACCTGAGCTATTGGTGTTCTGTTCAGAAGTTGTCACTTGTTTCAAATCATTCAAGGCTATTCCCCACTTTCTCTCCTATTAGATTTAGTGTATCCAGTCTTACATTGAGGTCTTTGATCCACTGGGACTTGAGTTTTGTTCAGGGTGATAGAAATGGATCTATTTACATTCATCTACATGTAGACATCCAGTTATACCAGCACCACTTGTTGAAGATGTTTTCTTTTTTTCCATTGTATGGTTTTGCCTTCTTTGTCAAAAATCAAGTATCCACAGTTGTGTGGGTTTATTTTAGGGTCTTCGATTTAATTCCATTAATCAGCCTGCATGTTTCTATACCAATACAATGCAACTTTTATTTCTAAGGCTCTGTAGTACAGCTCAAACGAGGTCAGAGATGGTGATACTTGTGGAAATTCTTTTATTGTTCAGGATTGTTTTAGCTCTACTGTGTTTCACTTTTTCCATATGAAGGTAAGAATTGCTCTGCAAAGGTCTTCAAAAATTGTGTTGGAATTTTGATGGAAATTGAATTCAATCTGTAATTTGCTTTTCTAAGATGGCCATTTTCACTATGTTAATTTTACCAATCCATGAATATGGGAAATCCACCCATCTTCTGATATCTTCCTGTTTCTTTCTTCAGTGACTTAAAGTTCTTGTCATAAGGCTTGCTTGGTTAGAGTTACAATAGGATATTTTATATTATCCATTCTATTATAAAGGGTTTGTTCACCTAATTTCATTCTCAGCCCATTTATCATCTGTATAAAGGAGGGCTACTGAATTTTGAGTTAATTGTGTATCCAGCCACTTTGCTGAAGTTGTTTATCAGCTGTAGCAGATCTCTGGTGGAGTTTTTCGGGTCACTTAAGTATACCATCATATCATCTGCAAATAGTGATATTTTGACTTCTTCCTTTTCAATTTGTATCCCTTTGATCTCCTTCAGTTGTCTAATTGCTCTAGCTAGAACTTCAAGTACTATATTGAATAGATAGGGACAGAGTGGGCATCCTTGTCTTGTCAGTGATATTAGTGGAATTACTTAAAGTTTCTCTCTATTTAGTTTGATGTTGGCTATTGGCTTGCTATATATTGCTTTGATTATGTTAGGTATATGCCTTGTATCCCTGATCTTTCTAAGACTTTTAACATGAACGTGTGTTGGATTTTGTCAAAGGCTTTTTCAGCACCAATGAGATGATTTTTTTTTCAGTTTGTTTATATGGTGGATTACATTGATTGATTTTTGTATATTTAACCATCCTTGCATCTCTGGGATGAAGCCTACTTGATCATGGTGGATGATGTTTTTGATGTGTTCCTGAATTAGTTTTATGAGTATTTTTATATCAATGTTCATAAGAGAAATTGGTTTGAAATTTTCTTTCTTTGTTGAGTCTTTGTGTTTCTTGTATGCAGCAGAATGATGGATCCCATTTTTACATCCATTATGCAAGCCTGTGTCTTTTTATTGGGGAAATGAGAGATATTAATAGCTAGTTATTGTTTATTCCATTTTATCTTGGTGGTCTTAGTTTCTATGTGTGTTTATGTGTATTTCCCTTGTTTTTGGTGGTATGTAATTACTTATTTCCTGTAATTTTTTTGATGGAGCCTCCACAGTGGTGGGATTACAGATATGCACCATGTTTATCTCAAGGATTCATTTTGTTAGTATTCAAAATTGTACATTTACTTGATTTTTTCTTCAGTATCATTGGGGCTTATAGTTATTGTTTCAAGTAGAAACTTTTTCTTACAGCAAGTCCTGTATGCTAGTTTTTAACATTTTACCTAGAGTTTAAAGTTCAACAGTTCCATTTCAGTTTGTTATCTGCCTCTTGATAAACCTGCTACCTACTCTGTTGTGCAGTCATACTTGGGATAATCAAGTTGAACAAACTATCAAGAAGGGGCCTGAGTAGAAGATAGAGGGTCTTTCCATCCCTGTTCTCAGGTCATTAGGATGTCCAAAACCTAGATCTGCCATGTGATCTCTTAGACTGCTGCAGTGTCTACCATGGTTGATTCCACCTCCTTCCAGTCCTACCAGCTGCCTGTACTGGAGCAGTGGGGAGGGAGGACTGACAAGATTTTAGCTCACCTTCTCTATAAGATTTTTGTTTATCTATGTAATTTATATTTATCTCTATCTAACTTATATTTATTTACAGGCTATGAGAGCCTTAGTGCAAAAGGAGTCTCTGAAACTTTGTTCATGTTGCAGGAGCTGGGCTGGTACCCTGGCAGGCAAGCAACCCTAACTTTGCACATCATCATCAAGGATTTTGTTATCAAGGCCTGCTCTGCGTCTAGCTTCACCACAGTTCAGAGCAGAGGGATTCTGTAGCTCCTCCATATCTGAGACCAAGACCATATCGGGGAGCATAGCACAGCTTTCCTCACTGCTTGCTGGCAAATGCCAGGGATATGGTCCAGATAATGCCTTCCTCATTTTGAATAATAAACAATGGATATCCCAAAAAAAAGTTCCTACCCACTTTGAGGTCGTCATATAATTTTCATATATTTTGTTCTAGAAATGATAGGATTTAATTTATATTTTTGATCAAATTTATGCTGTTAGATGGCATAACTATGAAGGCATTTGATCAAAGGTTATTATTTTCCAGGTAATTAGCATGTGCTTCTACAAGTTGATGTCTATTTTCATCACTGTTCAAAGGAACTGCCATATTGTAGAGTTTGTTAATTTAGTCTACTTTTGTACTTTCTCTTCATCTTTGCTTATATGCATTGATATCTGTTGTCTAGATCATGTTGATTTATTCATTGATTGATAAAGTAGTTTTATGTTTTGCATAGGAGATCTCCTTAGTGTTATCAAATGTCACCTTTTATTAAATATTCTCCAATACTATGTTTTTTTCTACTATCTGAGTGACCTTGTCTCATTCTTGCCTATATTACTGAAAATAGATAACTAAAATTTGATTCAATTTATATTGTGATCATATTGATCTCAGAACTAAACATGAAGACAGTTTTGATTTTGGAAATTTTTTTTTTAAAGTATTTTTTATTTATGAAGATTTTGATATATTCATGTTAATATGCTTTTCAATGCCAGTGGTACTAATGTAAATGTGACCCTATCCAGTATTAATTTCAGCTAGCTGTTTTCTTAAGCATAAGATACAAACTATTTACAGCTATTTACAGACTAAAATGTTTTATCTTTCTCAAGATGAAGATTTCTATTATAGAAACGTGATCAATTCAGTGATAATCCAGTCAACAAATACTCTAATAATGGTGTTTCATTGTGATATAGTATACTAGGGTGAAATAGTTTCCTGGCAGTTTGGCAGACCTTCATTAGAGCCCTTTAAAAGTCCATGATTTTTAATTTATATTTATTTACAGGTTATAAAGAGTGACTAAAAAAAGATCAAGATTAACTGGCTCATAGTAGAAGGGTTTGGAAGAAAATTCATGCTTCTTGCTTTGTACTTGCATATTTCTGACTTTTAAAAGTCATACATGCATGACTTTCCTAATTCAAATTCTAATTTTTAATGAAAATGCATTTTTATACATCATAGAAAACATGTATCATATACATAGCCATGTATACCCCAAATCTGCCCCTTTCTATTGCCTGGTTATTCTGGTAAAAGTAGACAAAGGTAACATTACTAAGTGGTTAGATCTAAATTCTAATTTCACTTCTGCTACCTATTATCTTTGTGCCCCTGGACAAATTAATCTCTGTGGCTGCCAATATTCTCAGTGTAGTATGAAAATAGGTATGAAATTACAGAAGATGTAAATACATTATTTCAGCACATAGTAAGAATTTAAGTCAAGGGATTAATCTGTGGTAACTCATTGTTCAAGACAACCTATATAAGTGACATTGTGAAGTGTGAGCAAATCTTCCTTGTCCCCTTCTTTGTTGTGACTTTCATGCCTCTACCTCCTTAATAACTTCCAGCATCCAATAGATGTGTTTTGTCCTTTTTGTTTCATTTCTTACTTACTTAACCCCACCACTCTGTTATTAAATAAAGAAAACATTACAAATTATTTTTAAAATTAATTATGTGATTTCAAACAGAATTCTTCAGGAGAATAGTTTAGCTTTCATGTTGAATGGAAATACTTTCTGTTAACCATTAAAGGAATTTCAGGCTAGGATGTTATTTCTGACCCTATACCCCAGGTCACTGTTTATGTATTCTAGAACATATTACTTGGTGGTTTTGTTGTGGTTTTATTTCTGTGAAGAGACACCATGACCTAGGCAACTCTTATAAAGGCAAACAATTAATTGAGGCTGACTTACACTTTCAGAGCTTCAGTCCATTGTCATCATGACAGGAAGCATGGCAGTGAGCAGACAGACAAGGTGCTGGGAAAAGGAGCTGGTGTTCTACATTTTGATCTGCAGGCTAGAGAAAGAGAGACTGTGTGCCACACTTGACATAGCTTGAGCTTAGGAGCCCTCAAAGCCTATCCCCATAGTAAGACACTTCTTCCAATAAGGCCACACCTTCTCCAACAAAAGGTTACACCTTCTAATAGTGCCACTCCCTGTGAGCCAAGCATTCAAACACATGACTCTATGTGGCCGTTCTTACTCAAACCACCACACATAGTATTATTAGTATTGAATCACCTGTCTATTTGGGGTTTATTTTGTTTCAATATAAATTATTGGAATTATAGTGCATATTGATAAAGCCATCTTCATATATCTTGCTTTTGAGAACAGTGCAAGTTTTGAACTTTTTTCATGCTGATGAGAACATGAATAAATACTTGTATAAATGGAAGAAAAGGGGTGCTCTAGTGGGTTTTAATTTGTTTTCTATTCATATTTTTAACCTTAACAGATCTAGTCTCACTGTATTGCCTAGACTGGCCTTAAACCCCTTGGGTCCAATAATCTATGTGCCGCATGCATTCTTATTTTTACGTCTATAATCCTGTCTTATTTGGGTCCATGCTATCAAAATGTGTTATTGACTATAAGCAAAAGTACTTTCCAGCATTCCTAATTAGGAAGAAGTATTCTTAGTAAATAGAGACAATGTGATATTTCAACATAGTTTAGAACTGGCTGCAGAAGCCTAATTCCAAGATTTAAAGGCCCAGAAGAAACAAAGTTAAAGACACAAAAAATAACAACCAAAATAGAAAGAAAGAAGGAAGGAAGGAATGTAGGAAGGAAAGAAGGAAGGAAGAGATATCACCCAGTGTACTAGATAAAAAGTCAGCTACAAAAGTTTAGAGTACCATGATGATGATGAACATGCAGAACCAAGTCAACCAGGACATGAGCAGAAGGTCAAAGAAAGTATGCAAGAGCATGTTGGCAGTCACGAGCCAAGGAATACCACATAGTCACACCACAAAACAAACCTCACACAAGAGATTTATGGGGAAGAAGAACAGAGTAGCAGCTGTCTCTGATTGGGAACAGACAGCAGAGGGCTGGGCAAAGGGGGGGACCTTTTATAGGATTTTTGGAACATGCCCAGTGAATAGAGAGCTAGGAGAAATGTACAATGGAAAAATACAGAAGTATTGTTTGGCCATTAATGATTAGTCACAAGGGCAAGAAATTCCAAGCCTCTGAAGCTTAAGGTCAAGCTAGGTGCTAGGTTGTTTTTCTCTTGACCTCGGTCTCAGGCTTGGAGTTTTTTCTCTTGTCCTTTGTCCCTACGTTTCTCCCTTTTTAGTTTACTATTGATAACTAAGCAGAGGTCAGCAAAGAGAACAACGTTATCATTAAACTATATCCTGTTGTATGGGGACATCAAAGTACATGGGACAAGCTTGATCTTCACCATCAAGGCATAATCCAAGGTTGTGGGTCTCAGGTCCCATAGTTAAAGACAGATGACCCTGTAATAGCAACTGATTAAGGTCTGGTTAGAAATCTTTTGGATCTACTGTTAAAGAAGTCTAGACAAGTTTATAAGATAGGGTGCAATTAGTAGGATTAAGGAAAGGAAGAAAAGGGTTAAGGAAAACAGTATCCAGGTTAGGAATGGTGATGCATGCCTTTAATTCCAGCACTTTGGAAGACAGAAGCAGCTGGATTTCTGTGAGACTGAGGAAAGTCTCATCTGAAACTCTAGTCCAGGATAGCCAGGGCTATTACGCAGAGAAACCCTATCAAGAAGGAGAAGAAGGAGGAGGAATAAGAAGAAGACTATGAAAAAGAAGAATAAGATGATGAAGAAAAGAAGTATCTAATTCCATATTAGACTGTCAATGATCCACTGGCCAGGGGCATCGAGTTGTTCCTTATCTTTTTGGACATCCTTCTGGAGTTGTTGGTTCTTAATTTCTATTATACCTGATGGGTTGACATAGTAGCAACACTCCTCCATGAGGAAGAGGTAAAGACAACTCTTCTCACTTATTAGTAGCTCTAATCTTCACCAACTTTGTAGCACCATGGCAGCCAGTGAGTCTATTTGGCCCTGGAGAATGAAAATGGGCTGAGTCACCTGTTGCAGTCCTAGATGATCTATGAGGAAAATGAATAGTAGATAGTCCCAATGGTGGTGACACCTGCAGTTATACCCATGACAGCAAGAAGGGGTAAAGACCTAAACCATTTGTTTGTCAAACTGTGCCACAGCAAACCCTGTGATAGGAACTGGCAAGGGTTATTCTCTGAGTACTACCCCTAATTTAGGGAAAAGAAAGACCAGGGTACAAATTCTGGACCACCCAGTGGGTAGGCAGAGGTAGACTTTATTTCCACAGAGGATGGAGGAATTGTTAATGTTCAGACATAAGGGCTGGGTGGTAGAGCTACGGTTAGTGTATTATTATTACAATCTGAGGAATCCAGTGTGCTCATAAAGTATGTCCTTAAGGAATTAAGGCAGTGTGTGATATTGAAGGGAAAAATATGGGAAAGATAAGGGGTGGTAGTGATATTTGACTCTGACAAGGTTGCAGAAGCCCAGAAGGACTTAAAGAAGCTACAGGGTTAATCAGGCAGCTCCTAGTGGGGAAGAAACAAGGAAACAAAAGGGGTTCCAATAAAAGGAGAGGAGTGTTTAATAACTAGAGAGATGCCCATGTAGGAGGGCCCGAGAGGCCATGGCAGGCTCCAAGGGCCAGAGAGAGGGTACTTACCAAGTAGGTAAGGGGAGAAGAATGGTTAGAGCTGGTGGATGGAAGAAAAATCTGAAAAGGTGGAAATTCTAAAATTTGGAAACAAATATGGTAAGTGGCATTAATAAATGATATGTCATACCTTAGTACACTCAAATCAGTACCTTGAGTCAAATCAGAAGCTTGGTTTGGAGTGGCTAAGTCCCTTTGCTAGTTGAAAGGCACTGGTAAAAGCTAATAGTTCGTCTTGTTGATTAGTGGTTCAGGCTGGGAGGGCCCATTGAAGCTTCTGAAAAGATTTGGCAATGAGCACAAGGAGGAGCTTGTGTGAGCAAGCACCATCTCATATAGAGTACAATCAAGGAGAAGAAAGAGGGAATCCAAGATCATAAGAAACCAGACACCCCTAAGAAGGATAGGATTTCATCCTTGGTGGAAGGAACTATGAATGACTGAATAAGTGTTTTCTATCTATGGTTATAGCCTTATGAGTTGAACTAATAGCTAGCTCCAGATAAGTAATCTGAAGGGTGTATACCTGGAGCTTATAGAATGGGAATCTATGTCCCTAGCCATACAGAAAGTTTAGTAGCAGTATCAGTCAAGCTAATTTGTAGGGATGGACTTCAGAGGAGAAGATCACCTACTTATTGTATAAGCTTAGATTTAGAAGGAGACAGAGTAAGTCAGAGGCCAATGCCTGGCCAAATAGAGGTGGGCTATCTCAAAAACCCTTGGATAGGACAGTCCAGATGAATTGTGCAGAAAAGGATTGGGTGTCTGAGTCAATCCAAGTAAAGGCAAAGATATGTTTTTGACTGGGGATTGAGAGGAATAAAAAAGAAGGCATTTTTGAGGTCTAAGACAGAAAAATGAGTGGTCCCTGAGGGGATAATAGAAAGGTAAGCAGGGTATTATGGAATGGAGAGGAACCACTGCAGAGTTAATAATTGGAGATCTTGAACCAAGTGATAGGTTCTATTTGGGTTTGTCAACTGTGAATATGGGGATATTAAACGGAGAAGACATGGGACCCAAAAATTATTTTCTTAAGGGGTCAGACTTAAGGGGCTTAAGTTTCCTGCGACTTTGAAGAGAGGGTGAATGTTGAGCCTGGGTGATGTAATTGGTAGGGCTTTGGCTATAAAGGGGTTTGGGGTGTCCCATACTCAGTAATCCAACTGGAAGGTTGGTAAAGGGAAAGGTGTGTTGGACTGTGTAGTTTGGAGAAAAAGGAGAAGGAGAATGGCCAGTGAGTCTGGGGTCAAATGAATTGGGAGAGCAAAATAAATAAGGGCTCCCGCTTTGGGTAAGAAGTCCCTTTCCAGCAAGTGAACAAGACAGCTTGGTTCTCCTAGGAATGAATGGGTAGAGGGATACCTCTTCAAGATACAATTAAGTGATAGAGTTTGGTGATGCTGGTAAGGCTGTCTTTCTACCCTGACAATAGGGGAATGAGAAGGAGAGTTGAGTCCCCCAAATTCCTTCTGGACCAATTAGGTAGGTAACCCTGGTGTCCAGAATGAAGGAGACAGGTTGCCATGATACCATGATGACTACTAGGGGCTTCCTGTTAGAGATGGCAGTAGTCACTCAGTTGTCCATGGCCAGAACTACATCAACTGAAGTGTGATCTGGGTCCAATGTCCCCATGCCACAGGAGCAGTCAACAGCCCAGCAACCCTCTTGATGGCATCTTGGATATGATCTATAGGGTTTGTGAGGACTCAGACAGATCTGGGCCCAGTGACCTTCCTGGCTGCATTTGAAACAGGGACCTGGAGGTTCTCAGGCTTTCAGAAACAGAGGTGGAGGGCAGTTTGTTATGGCCAGCTGAAAGGCCTTAGCCAAAATTGAGTATTTTTGTTTTCTGGCTTTCTCATTTCTCTCATGGTATATTAAAGGCCTGCTAAGACTTCTGCCTATAGAGTGAAGGGTCCCCTCACTAGGCATTTAAGTTTGGACCTAATGTCAAGGAAACTTGTAGAGAAGTAGATCATAAAATGTTGTTGACCATCTGAGGCCTTGGGATACCGATTGGTACATTGTTGAAGGGCCTTTGTAAGGTGGTCCAGGAATTAAAATGGGTTTTTGTTTGTTCTGAATGACTATTTGCACCTTTAAGGTCAGCCTTACAAAAACAGGCCAGGAGGCAGATTTTTAAATGAATCTCTATCTAAAATGTCCCCAGGGTACTGTAGTTCCATCCAGGATCCTGGATTACAGGATATTTGAATTTAATTCTAGTTAGAGTGTGGATCATCCTTTAGCACACACTTGTAATCCCTCTAACTGGAATACAGACATGCTCCTTAGTACACACCTTTAATCCCAAACAATGAAAGTAAAGTTAGTTTGTAGAAGGAAGCACCCATATTTGAAAATGATATCTAATTGAATAGCAGACAAAGTGATGAAGACAAAGTGTCACATCAGAGAAAGATGTGACAGAGTAGGATATGCCCAATTCTCACAAGAAGAGGGAGGAAAGGGAGGATACTTAAAGGAGGGACTGACAGTACAAGAAGAAGAGAGTACAATACCGGAATACAGTAAAGTTTGTGGAGAGCAGTGCAGTAGAGTTGAGAGGGAGAGTGTAAAGCACCACAGGGAGGGAGAAGGAAGTATTTTTATTGGGAGAGTTTTACAGAGACAGATTGAAGAAAGAACAAGTTAGACACAGGTACAAAAAGAACAAGCATGAGAATGAGAAGGACCCAGAATATTAGACAAGATTGCTAGAGTTAGTTTGAGGCCACACAGAGTAATTCAGAGGCTGAGGGAAAAGCCAGACTCAATAAATCAAAGGGGAGAGGAATTTGAGCCAAAACAGCTGAGTTGAACCATCCAGCCAGAATTCAGAAAGAACAAGAAAGGGTAAGCTTATTCAGCAGCAAGTTTCAGAGGCTAAAAATATTCTTGGTCTAGATAGATTGTATAAAGGCTAGAAACCTCCAGGACTAGGCCTAGATTAGCAGATAGAGGCAAGCCTCTATTTATCTATCAGATTAGAGATAAGCTTCCCAGAAGACAATTACAACAGGAGAATAAAAGATACATTTACAATCCTGGTAAAGGACCGCATCAGCCCTGACCCAGTAAGTGGCATTAGTTTGGTGGATATCATTTACATGGGCCCTAGCCTATTGCCATAATTACCTGCATTCCTTATGGAGAAAGTTGTTGGTGAGAATCATATGAACATCATGGAAGGTGAGGTTGAAAGAGTGGGTAAAATAGTGGAACTCTTTAATGACGGTGAAGAAATTAGCAATATAAAATGCTGGCTTGAAGTCTTAAATCTTTAATTCTTAGTAAGCCCTTTTCTATTTTTTAAAACTTTTATTGATTCTTTATGAATTTCACCTCATGCACCCCAATCCCACTCATCTTCTAGTCCCTCCATATCTGCCCTCTACCCAGAAGACAACAAAAATTAAAAAACTAAAAACACATCTCAATGTGGAAGCTGCAAGGTATACCTTTTTAAACATAGTATACATTTATGGCCAAACAGCTTGACTTGGAAATGTTCATTGCAAGAAATCATTGATAGGTTGAGGCCTCTGGTTTACACTATACCATCACCAGGACCATCAATACTGGATCCTCAAGGGGACTCTTTTCGGATATCCTGTTGTTGTGCTGTATCATAGAGATCCTGAAACTTTGGTTCTGCAGGACCAGTCTCTTCACATATTCCAGCAGCTCACAGATGTGGTAGACTTTCGGGTGAGCCAACTCAAAACCCTGTGTGCATCTAGGTGATAGCTGAGGTGGTCAGCCCACCAGCTTTTCTATGCCTAAGCAACCAAATCCAGCTCTCCAGAGTACTGTAGCCATTGCAAGAGTTGGAGCCAAGTAAGCTTTTTTTTTTTTTTAGGATTTTTTTTCTTCTGTTTTTCTAACGCTCACGAAAAGAATCACCACACAAAAATTCATAATATCTTGGAGACCTATTGCCTCCTTGGTTAGCTTATAACATATGATCACTTCAATCAAGATGGCAGTGAAGTCACATGGCATCCACCCTCTCCAACCCTAGCAGCCACGTGGCTGCCTCCATCCCAATGGAGGACAGCAGCAAAAATGTTGGCAAAGCCCCATGTTGCTTATATCTCAAAACGGTGTCATGCCACATGAT
Organism: Rhynchomys soricoides; assembly: GCA_019843965.1. NCBI lineage: Eukaryota > Metazoa > Chordata > Mammalia > Rodentia > Muridae > Rhynchomys > Rhynchomys soricoides. The sequence goes on from JADRCH010007366.1 coordinate 1,278,792, forward strand.
TACTTTAAGATTATCTAAGGTAGATTTTTAACTATCAACCACCCCATGTTTCGAGTTTTAAGCTAACTCTTTTGTTACAGATTTTACAAATTTTTAACTGTACCCAATACACAAATCTTCATGTGCAGAAAGTAAGACTTACAGATCTTAAGATACATATCTAGAGAGATGGACCAAAACCAAAAAAGGTATGAGATGAGTAGCAATAATCACTATTGGGAATAGTTTATCCTTTTGTCCTGCGTTGCTGTCCTTTCTCTGTCTCATAGTCATGTGGCCTACCTGACACAGAACAGAAATTTTGGAGGAAACCTTTAAAAAAGTACATGTACATAATCAAACTCTAGACCCAATTTTTTCATTGAAGTGGAGCAGCATAAAACTATAATTTAATATAACCCATGCAGAAAAGATACCCAAATCCCTGTAAAACTGAATCCAGTAACCTAACAACAAAGAAGGAGTAAAAATAGAAAAACTTTTTGAGCCGTGGCTGTTAGAGGACACTGCAGGAGGGAGCTGAGAGATGCACTAGCCAACAAGGAGATGAGTATATGTATGCTTCACTTCTCCCTTACATGCTCTGTCTGGCTCCCAGCTCCATATCTGCCACACACGTACAGATCCATCAACTGTAACTTTTAAAGGCAGAACATTAGTACAGTTAGAATGGGGAGGGGGAACCCCACCAAAAAAAAAAAAACAGGGCTTGGATTGAAGATAAAAGAAGGTTTGAAGGTAGGGAATTGGGAATCTCTCTCCATTTCTCCAATCCCTCAAAGTAGTTGTAAAAGTCCCAAATAATATTGAGGCGTAGGGTGCTGTTATGCAGCCATTTGGATTGGTTATCTAAGGGATATTGAGGCCACATTTAATTGCAAAAGCAAATAAATTTGGGGCAGGACTTGGGGAGGATTGAATGAAACCAAGCCATTTAGTGGGTCATCACCACACTCAACAAGCTCGGGGACAGGCCGAAGACATGGTGCCTGGTGCCAGAGCTTTCATATGAGGCCCAAAGGTTTTCCTGAAGGCAACAAAACACTGAGCTCACAAAGGAGGTCTCAGACACAGGAAAGGATGGGAAGTGGAATTATACAGTATCGTAACAGCCATGAGAGCACAAACAAACAAACAAACAAACAAAACCTGTTATTACAGGCAGCTTCAAGGTGGGAAGCAGAAAAGCTTAGGGGGCAGGAAAGGTTAGTAATAGCACAGTTTGGCCCAAAGAAACTGCAAGATTGCAGCTCTGAAGGTACGTATGTGGGATATGGGGTCTGTGAAGAGGGCCAGCCATAACGTCAAAGACCATGGCTGGAGGTACTCCATTTCCAAGAATATCAGAGGGGTGCCTGATGCTCAACTGTCACTTCATAAGATTCAGGGAGACATTTACACTTTGTGCTAGAGAAATTTACCAAATTACCACTGGTGGATGGGATGCCACAAGACTGATAAACTGGAAATTCAGTTCACTGTGGGTGCCTGATACCTGATGAGTGATATGGTCTTGGTGTGGCTTAGGCCTGGGGGCGGGGGGGGGGGGGGGGGCACCAGAAAGGGCTGAGTAAAAGTTTAATATAAGGGTTTTTTCAGCACAAGGGCATCTTGACAATTTAGAGACCAGGAATACCACAAAGTCACACCACCCAACAAACCTTACAGAAAAGATTTATTGGGAAGAACAGAGTAGCAGCTGTCTATGAATATGAAGAGACAGGAAAGGCTGGGATGAGGGAAATGCCTTTTATAGGTTTTTTCGAGCATGTCCAGTAAGGAGGTGGAGCATGTGCAGTGAGCTAGTGGAAAAGAAACAGAACAACCAGAAGTATTGTCTGGCCATAGTGCTGAGTCATGGGGGCAGGGATTTGTGTCTTGGAGCTCCAAGTCAAGCCTAAGGGCAGGGTGGTTTTTTCTTTGGCTCTGGTCTCAGTTTGAGGTCAAGTCAGGAGCAAGGTGTTTTCCCTTGGCCCTGGTCCCTACAATGTGTCCTGGGAGGGGTAGAGCATCTGGTGGTCAAGAAGGAGAGGATGCATGGCAGGCAATTTGCTGTGCAAGGAGGATAGAGGCCTGAGTATACTTTTCCTTCCTGGTTATTTCCATCAGTCTGAACACTGCGTAGACTAACCAGTTGTCTTGTTAAGTGTATCTTTATATTTACCCATCTCTTAATTTTAATGACCTCGAAGCATTGTCTTGCTGTGTAAAGCACTTTGTGAAGTGTCAATGTATAGATAGCATTCCTTGATCTCCAAAAAGGAGAAGCACAGAGGGATCTTAAACGGTAAGCAAGAAAAACAAATGAACTCATTACCATTTTTATTTCAGTTCCTCCCGGAAAGTTATACTAAAGTTCACACATTTTCTGCATATAAAATTTAAACACGTCAAACAAAGTGACATTTTAGAGTAAAGATGAGTTTTACATGTGTTCTGGGCTGGCAGCTAGTTGAAGTTTTAGATAATAGCCCTAGCCCTCATGCCTTAAAAAAAAAAGAATATTTTTGTTCTTTACCATTTTCCCTTTTCCTCTTTTCTTTACCATTTTCTCTGTCTCTTTCTCCCCATCTTCTTTCTCTTCTTCATCTTCTTCTTTCTCCTCCTCCTCTTCTTTCTACTTTTGAAGACAGGATCTCTTTATTTAGCTGTGACTCAGTCTCATGATAGACCTGCCTCCATCTCCCTAGTAAAAGTACTTACAGCCATGTACCCTTGCCTCTGAGTCATTCAACCATTTTTTTTTTACTTTTTTTTCCCCTACTTTATTTACATTTCAAGTGTTTCCCCCTTTCTAGCTCTCCCCTTTGGAACCTTCCCATTTCCTCCCCCTCCCCCTGCCACTATGGGGGTATTCTCCCACCCACCCACCCACCCACCCACTCTCATCTTCCCTCCTTGGCATTCTCCTCTACTGGGGGATCTAACACTCTCAGGCCCAAGGGCCTCTCCTCCCCCTGATGGCTAACAAGACCCTCCTCTGCCACATATGTGGCCAGCACCATGGGTCCCTCCATGTATAATTTTTGGTTGGTGGATCAGTCTCCAGGAGTATGGGGGAGGGGTGTCAGGCCAGTTGCAACTGTTGCTGCCTCCCTGGGGATGCAAACTCCCTCAGCTCCTTAAAGCAGAGATGGATCTTTGATTTAATTTTCTTGTGTGTATACTGGTTGAGTCAGTAGTACCAAGAAATTCCTTCACTTTAAAATCTTATGGAATGGAAGTACAGCTTAATGGCAGGTCACTTGTCTTATATGTGTATAGATTCGATTCCAAACAGATGCACACACACACATATGACCTTATTCTTAGCAATAGAACTGGTATACTGTGTTCTTCACAGAAAATGTAACATGACTAGAAGCCATGCAAACTCACAGAATCAGTTTTTGTAACTATTTAGTGTTTCCAGTCTTTGCTACTGAAAGGGGAAAAATGCTTTAAAGAATAAAGAGTGATATAACTACGTCTGCAAGAGCCAGAATTTTAATACTTTTCTACAATGGTTAAAACACAGTGTGAAGCATTAGTCTCAAAAGAAATATCAAAATTCTAAAGCAGTTTTGTGTTATGGTGTTTTTGTTTCCTTTTTCAAAATGTTTGTAAGAGGCTTATATTTTTTAATGGAATCAATAAATTTAAATGTTAAACTATGCAAAAACCCATAGAATGGACTTCAAGAAGTGTGTCTCTCAGGCACTCAAGGAGATCCAGAAATCTGCCCGGAAGTAGGTGTGACCTACAGATGTGTGCCTTGATGCCCACCCATATAGAAAAATAAGGAATGTCCTGTACACTGTCCATGGACAGTTATCTAGAAAACATAATGAAGATGGAGCTTTGTCAAAGAAGCTCTGCACGTTGCTTACCTATTTCTCTGTTGTCACTTTAAATCATCTATATAGTCAAAAGAGTTGAAAACCATACACACACAAAGCAAGGGTGCCTGGTTCCACAACAGAGCCTACCTGCCCACCTATATTCATGTGAGAAGATAGCAGTCTTCATTCAGAAGACTTTTACATACAGGGATTGTGTCCCGCGCTACCGTCTCGCCAGCAAGAACGACGTGGCACACAAAGGATCCTTCTGCAGTAAAGCTTTAATGCATCTTGAGAGGGAGAGCATAAGCTTGCCACGAGTGGAGACCCCGAACAACAGAACGCCCGTCCCTTATATAGGTCACAGCGCTTGCCTGGGACGCGGAGCTTCCCCATTGGCTCCCGCACATCAGGCCAGATGCCGCCACGAGAGAGGCTGAGACTCTGAGGTGGAAAATTACCAGGTACATGCACACTAGCCTGTTTACAACTTGTCCTCGGCCGAATGTAGGCGCCATCTTGTAATGGCGAATGTGGGTGCGACTCGGGCGGCTCCCCACATCTCCCCCTTTTTATTTCTGTAAGCAAAGTAGGACACTCTTAAGAGGGCGGAGACAGAGGTCAAATTCCCTGACCAAAAGGCTGGGCCTTGTACAGGAGACGACCCCTAAGCTCATGCGCGCCCGAGGTCTTCCTGACCTGCCCAGGGCCGTTTTTTAGAGGGAGGGAAACTAGGGCACTCAACCCTCATGTAGATGACATATCTCCCAAGGCGGCCCACAATGATGACCGCCTTGTGCGACGCTTTGCTCGACATCCCTCAAGAGCTGCTCAGACCAAACACTCTACCCAGTGCAATGAGACTAGACTCGCGGGTGTGCAAGAACTGGCTGGCTGGCGACCTACTGCTATTAGCCAAACACCGGCCAAGGCTTCTTGTTCTAAGGCAACAAGCGCCTGCGCAATGACCACCTTGTCTCTTTTAGTCTGGGCCCTGAGTTTGCAGATGAGCCATAAGAGCAACACCAACCCACAGCAGAGCGCTGCTCCAAACAATCTCACCCCCACCCATTCCTTGAAATAAGAAATTGCCGAGGAAATCCATGAAGAGAGGCCCTCTGTCAAGGACAGGTCGAGACGGGTAGAGTTGATCTGAATAATTGCTGTCCCCAGTTCTCGCAAGGTTTCATCAAATTTAAGGGTCCAATTCTGTAACATATACTGTGAAAGACTTTTAGACAGGTTAGCTGCTTTTGTAAATCTGTCATATTGTATGGAAGTAACACAGAGTCCTGGCAACTTTTGTTCACAGCCCAATTGGGCTAGCTGTCAAAGGACATCCAGTTGTTCTTGAATAAGATCAATGCGCTGGTTAACCAGCATTAGGTCCCCCTGGACTTGAGTATTGGCGGATACCTGTCTGTCTAGAGCTAAGGTGGCAGCTGCAGACAACTCATTAATGGTATTGGCGGTCTGCATCGTTCCAGAGAGTGCAAGGGCCAACGCAGTGACGGCCCCTGTAACCGCAGCCGCTGCCACCACACCTATGATAATGGCAGAGATACCAAAGTCTCTTTTCTGCCTGAATACGGTCTGATCCACCGCAAAAGGACCTTGGCCAGTTAACATATCAAAGGTCCAATCTCTCTGTCTAGGGGTCGGTGCCGTAGCATTGGCTCTGGCTTGACCTTGTGCAGCTTCATGCCATAAAGCCTTCCACTCCATATATTGGCCCATTGTAGGGAGCGCAGCCTTGGCCAGCATCTGCCAATCGGCGGGAGTCATGGACGCCCCGGCAAATCTCTCTAACATTACTATAGTAAAATTAGCATTTACCCCATACTTTCGGACCGCTTCAGCCAGGTCTTTAATTTGGCTGTACTCTACAGGGGCATGAACTCGCCCTCCACCATCTACCTCGAAAACTGGAAAAGCGGCTTGTACCTTTCTCCTAACCTTGTCAGAGAGAAAAGAAAAGGAGTTGGGGCACGTCTCATAAGGGGGAGGTGCGGAAGGCACGGTCTGCGTAGGGGCCAAAGAAGGCGGCCGCTTCATCTGCCCATTGTGGGGCGGCCAATCTTCCTCATACCGTGCCGCTTCCTCTTCTAGCTTTGACTCCTCACTAGAGCTAAGGGGGTCAGTGTCTGAAGTTTCCAATTGAAGAGCCTCAAGGTCTTGAACTGGGTAGAGGCTCTCCCCCCTTCTTTTTACTTTTTTCTTGGGTATGAGAATCGTTTTTCTGCCCACAGCCTTGTCGGGGGGGACAGTTTTTTCCCATTTTGTCTTTAATCTCTCCCTCGTCCTTAGACTTACCAGGAGGTCCTTTTCCCTTGCTGAGATTTTGGGTACCCATCCTCTCACTCCGTTCGGATTCTGACATGGTGTCCTGGACCCTTTCAGGGGTGATTTGCCCCTCCCTTACAGCATCTACACAGGCCTCACCTTGTTCGCAGCAATACAAAGACAGTAAAACCAAAATGAGGGCACTTAACACAATTAGCAAGGCTTCAACAGCGTTAGACCAAAAAGGGGGCAATCCCAAGTCAAGACTCAGGGTCAACATGCCTTTCCGAACCTACCTCCCTGCAGTTCTGAATCCTCCCTGTTTCCAGGGGGTCTCCAAAGGTGCTTGACGATGACAAAGTTCCCGGGTTTCGGCACCAGATGTCCCACGCTACCGTCTCGCCAGCAAGAACGACGCAGCACACAAAGGATCCTTCTGCAGTAAAGCTTTAATGCATCTTGAGAGGGAGAGCATAAGCTTGCCACGAGTGGAGACCCCGAACAACAGAACGCCCGTCCCTTATATAGGTCACAGCGCTTGCCTGGGACGCGGAGCTACCCCATTGGCTCCCGCACATCAGGCCAGATGCCGCCACGAGAGAGGCTGAGACTCTGAGGTGGAAAATTACCAGGTACATGCACACTAGCCTGTTTACAACTTGTCCTCGGCCGGATGTAGGCACCATCTTGTAATGGCGAGTGTGGGTGCGACTCAGGCGGCTCCCCACAGGATTGTAGTCAGAAATGTCAGTTTTAAGACAAGGCATGGTGACTCACAGCTATAATCCCAACAATGAGGAGGTTGAGACAAGAGGCAGTCTGGTAGACAACGTGAGACCTTGTCTTAAAAAATAAGAAGAAATAAAGGAGATGTTAGTTTTAGGAAGAGAACCTGGACAATAGGGCAAACCAAATTGACTTCTATTTTTTAAATTTAATTTATTATTATTTGGGGGAACATGTGCCATCTTATTGGTCCCAGAACTGACCTTCATAAAGACAATTACAATACTTACTGGAAATCTTACATTCCTATGATAGAAGTAAAGAACTAACCTATGAAAATATCAAAGATGACAATGTATCTTAGTTTTGTAGTCCATAAAACAGGGATAATAAGACCACTCATACTGAAGACTTACACATGGTTACAATGGAAAATATTTCTGAGGGAGCCTGACACATTATAAGTATGCTATTATCCTGCATTAATCTCTATGAAATTATGATATGTACCTTGTAGGGTTAAGCTCCACAGTGTAGATACAAAAGAGTCATAAAGCACCAAGGATGTGAAAGAACATGGTTTGAGGACCACATTCAATACAGTATTTTATTAAATGGTTCCAAATTAAGGAAGCTTCCAGATTCCTAATAAGTTTAGAACATATATGATGCTGCTGGTAGTTAGGAAGAAAAAGTGGTGGGACGCACAAAGTTAAAATGAAGTTTGAATATATATCTATTCTCTTATGAACCAGGGTTTTGACTTAAACTATTGTGCTGGTTAGTTGTGGTTTTTGTTGTTGTTGTTGTTTGCTTGTTTGTTTGTTTGTTTTGTTAACTTGACAAAAGTTAGAGTTTTCTCAGAAGGGGAAAGCACAATTGAGAAAATGCTGCCATCAGATACACACATAGGCAAGTCTGTGGGATATTTTCTTAAAGTTGACGTACGAGAACCCAGCCCATTGTGGGCAGTGACATCCCTGGGCAGGTGGGAGACTTCCTCAAGTTCAGCAAGCTATGAGAACAAGCCAGTAAGCAGTGCTCCTCCATGCTCTCTGCTTTAGTTCCTGCTTCCAGGCTCCTGCCCTGGATTCCGTTCATGCTGGATTTTGAGCTATAAAGGTGAAATACACTGTCCTCTCACCTCAAGTTGATTTGTACATTGTGATGGATAGGCTTTGCTGTCAATTGAGTGCATCTAAAACTAAAACTCAAAAATGGAGGGCACACCAATTTTGATGGATTTTGTTGTTGTTTGATTTGAAGTGCGTTGATCCACTTCTAGTCTGGATCTTTGAGGTGGGAAGAAACAAGTTTTTGATCCTGATTTTGAGGTGGAAAAACACACCTTTAAAATGGGCCACACCTCCTGCTGGAAGCCTATATAAGGACATGGAAGAAGGATGATTTGTTCTTTGCCTGCTTGCCCTAGCCTTGCTAGCATATCCGTTACTTCACTGGCATTGGAGCCTACTTTTATACTGAATTCCACCCAGCTTTATGGACTCAACAACTACTGGATTCTTGGACTTTGTGTTTAAAGCCAAGGTTTAGCTGAACTGCAACCTGATACATACATACATACATACACACAGACACACACACACACACACACACACAGGAGCTATAAATTTCCCTTATAGGACTGCTTCTAGTGTGTCCCTGAGGTTTTGCTGTGTTGTGTTTACATTCTTATTTAATTTCATGAAATCCTTTTATTTCTTACTTGATTTCTTTATCATTTATCAATTTATTATTCAGAAATGAGTTGTTTAATCTACATGTTTCATTACTTACTAGAGGTTTGGATTTACCAGGTTTTTTTTTTAATTTTAGGTTTTATTATATTATGCTCATATAGGATACAAAGAGTGACTTTTCTATCTTTTTGAATATGTAAGATTTATTTTGTGTCTCAGGATGTGATCTATTTTAAAATAGCTTCCATGTGCTGCTGAATAGAACGTGTACTCCTTGGTGTTTGGATAGAATATTCTGTAGATATCTGTTAAGACCATTTGATATATGATGTCAGTTAATTCTGATATTCCTTTGACTGTTTTTTTGTCCAGATGACCTATCTAGTGGAGAAGCTGGGATATTGAAATCACCCACTATTAATTGATGTTCATCTGTATCTTTAAATCCAGTTGTAGATTTTTTTTTTTTTTTTGTGAAATTGGGCATCCCAGAGTTTGGTGAATATATGTCTATGTCAGTAATGTCTTCTAAGTTAACTTATCCTTTGATTAAAATAAGACGTCCCTTTATCTCATATGATTAGTTTTAGTTTGAAGTCTATTTTTGTCAGATAATAGAATAGTGGCTTATATAGTTTCTATGATTGTGAAGAGACACTGTGACCAATGCAACTCTTACAAAGAAAAACTTTTAATTGGATCTGACTTACACTTTCAGTCCATTATCATCACAATGGAAAATAGCAGTGTGCAGCCAGTGTGCTGGAGGAGCTGAGAGTTCTACATCTTGGTCCAAAGGCAGCAGAGGTGGACTGCATTTTGAAGGCAGTCAGGAAGTGACTAGATCACACTAGCCAGACTTGAGCATATATATGAGACCACAATGCCCACACCCACAGGGACACACTTCCTCTAGCAAGGCCACATCTACTCTAACAAAGCCACATCTCCTAATAGTGCCACTCACTATGGGCCAAGTGTTCAAGCACAGGAATCTATGGGAGCCATACTTGTGTAAACCACTATAGAGAGTGATACCTGATTTCTTCTTGGTCCTGTTTGATTGGATTACTTTGGTCCATTTTACTCTAAGGTGGTGCCTATCTTTAAAACTAAGAACTGTTTCTTGTAGGTAGAAGATAGATAAATTTTAGTTCTTTATACATTTAGTCAATCTGTGTTTTTTGATTGGGTAATTAAGGTAACTGATCTTTAAAGATATTATTGAAATGTGTATGTTAATTTTGATAGGTTCAATGGACATATCTATAAAACACGTTCTTATATCAGGCTCATGGAACACGGCAGAAGAGAGAGAAGAAATATTGTAAGAGCCAGGGGATCAGGAAGTTTGCTGTGAGGTTGTGACTTCTAGCAGTATCAAAAGCTACACCTACCTATAAAGAGTCACCAACATGACTGCCCAAATGTGAGATGAACAGAAATAACACCAATAGACATGCCAAATTGGATGGTGAAAAGATCACAAAGCCTCAGCTCTGCATAAAGAACTATAGGCAAAACCCAAACCAACCAACCAACCAAACAAACAAACAAGAAAACCCCCAAAATAAACAAAACAAAAACAAAAAGCCTTATCAGGACAGAGACACATCAAGTTCAAAGTCTTCCTGGGTTATGTGAAATACTGTCTCAAAATTAACTAAATTTTATATTCTATCATTGGTATCTTGAAAAAGTACAAAGTATATATAACTAAAGTTCTACAGTAATTATAGCTGGTTCCAACCTAGTCTGCCCAATATGATAGCCATTAGTTTCATGTGGGTGCTGAATTCATATTGAGATACATAATAACTATAAACTACACACCATATTTTAGAAAAAATATGAGAAAAAGATCATTTTTGTTTGTTTTTGAAACAGGATCCCACTATGTAGCTCTGGCTGTCTTGGAGCTCACTATGTAAAATAGACTGGCCTTGAACTCGAAGAGATGTATCTGAACCTGTCTCATGAGTTCTGGGATTAAAGGAAGGCACCACCACAACCAGCTGAGAGAAATATCTCACTAATGCCTTTATGATGCAGGCACACAAAAGAGACAGTTTGGCACCATGAACACCCACCTATTTTGGGGCTATGTACATATACACCCACAATAATGCACTTGACAGTACAGTTCCTTCAACTACAATTAAATGCACACAAAACCCTCTCCAAACAATACATCTAGCAACCTCCAAACTCTTTCAGCTCCCCACATGCATATGGCTACATGTACTCCCATAGCTGAGCAATGATGCATATTTCCCTGCTTCTGATAACAATCAAGATTAGACAGTTTCCAGTCAATATTTCAACATACTGTGTTCTTTAGTAACCTTTGAGGAAGACTCTCTTATTGTCCTTCTTATACCTATGCATAATTGGGCCTGTATATGACTAAATTCAGGTACATCATGAGAAGAAATAAGCAGAGCAAAGAAAAGATTATATGAATTAATCAGTAAATCAAAATAGAAAACCATCCAAACTATGTCCCTTAGTAACCAGGTCCCCTTGCCTTGAACTCCACAAAAAACAAAATAAAACCGTGAACCTTCATTTGGCCCTGAATAATAATTACTCATGTGTCCTGCTGTCAAAATACAGTGGATTCTCCTATTATCTGCATTACTACTTGCTTCAGTAAAGTTTTCTTGTTTCTTTTGCAAATATTTTGAGCCTTTATTTTCAATTCTTAGGATAAGCAGCCAAGAGCCTAGAAGTGTAAACCCTATCAACTATAACCATCATTATCATCTAACATTTAAATGACAGTAAGTGGGATACAGTACATGATGTTATACTTTCTTTTCTCTTGCTTTGATTAAAAAAGAGGGGATGGGAGATAAAGAGCAGATACAAAGAAAGAACGTTGGGATTGGATAGACTGGGTTCATGCATCCGAAGCCACACCACTCTAAAAGCTCAGCATGTTTATTATATAGATTGAACAGAGAGGGTCATAAAGATGAACAAAGAGACAGGTTGTTACATACTGCTGAACAAGGAGACAACTTACACTAACTTAAGTGAAAAGAGACACTGCAGTGGAACATGCTAAAAGCTGTTAACATCCAGGCGAAGAAAACTCTGTTACCATATTCTGCACACACTGCCAACATCTTCCCAGAGGCCATCAGGAAAGACATTGCCTCTGAGCTTCACCCTGTGGCCAGGGAAATGAGAAGGCTTTGCCATTCTCCCATGGGTTTGAGGCTCTGGAGGTTTTGACATGGTGGTGCCCGTTCAATACCACATATTTACTCAGGACTTCACTCATACAGGGGCTTCTCTGTTCCTCACAGAGCTACATCTCCAGGCCCAAGATTATTTTTTTTTTAAGGAAAATATTCTAATATTTTCTCTTAAGGGAAACACATGTTGACTAGGATAAGAAAATAAGTCTCGGTGATTAAAAAGTAAGTCTTATGAGATTATACTATAGTTTGACTTTAGAATAGTCTCCCAAGTCTCATATGTTTAAAGACTTTGTTCTTTGTCCCCAGCTTGGTGCTTTTGGAAAACAGTAGTTGCCCTTAGTTAAGGTATGGTGGGAAGTAAGATGTCATTGGAGGCATGTATTTGAAAGGAATAAAAGGACCCAAACTCTTGTCTTCTTTTTAAAAAACTATCATTTATTAATTGCATATGTATATATAACAAATTTCAGACATCATCTCCTCCTCTCTCCCACCTTCTTTCATCCTTCAATTTTAAAAAACTACATATATTTATTTGTTTACTTACTTACTTATTTACTTACTTGTTGAATTGCGTACATATGTGTGGAGGTCAGAAGAGAACTTGTGGGAGTCAAGGTTTTTCCTTCCACCATGTGACTGAACTCAGGCTTGGCAGCCAGTGCCTTTATCCTCTGAGCCATTTTCTAGTCTCCCTTCTTTGGCTTTCATTTCCCTGTCATGAGGTGGAGTGGCTATTCCTCATGGTCAACTTGACTATTTCTGGAGTGAACTACAATCCAGAATTAGAAGGCTCACCTGTGATCCAGATCTTGAGGCTGGAAGACACAAGTTTCTGACTTGGATCTTGGCAAAGGGATCTTGAAGCGTAGTGGCCATGAAAAGCTTAGCCCCAGGCAAAGTAGTACATGCCCTTAATCCCAGGAGACTGAGGCAAGGAGATCTCTGAGTTCAAAGTCAGCCTGGGACCAAGCAAGTTCCAGATCCAGGCCTGGTGGTACACACCTTTAATCTGGGCCACACCTTCTGCTGGAGACCTACATAGGGACTTTGGAAGAAGGAAGATTCACTCTTCTTCGCCTGCATGTCTTGTGGGACTGAGCAACTGCTAGATCCTTGGGCTTTCATTCACAGCTATTGCTGACCATTGTTGGGGAGTTGGACTACAGACTGTAAGTCATCAACAAATTCCCTTACTATATAGAGACTACCCATAAGTTCTGTGACTCTAGAGAACCCTGACTAATACAGAAGTTGGAACTGAGAGTGGGGTATGTCATTATAAAAGTTGTTTTGTCTATGCTGTCCATTATAATAACTGGTGATTCAATGCTGCCACCTGGCTCTTGTTACCTCAGAACCCAATTAAACCCATTGCATTTAATTCATCTAATTGAGCAGCAGCATCTCCAACCCTAAGCTCTGGCACAAGGAAAAGGGCAAGAATAAAACCTCGAATGTGCTGGTGCCTCTCACCCGTTTGTGTCTTATGCCCTGGTGAAGGGCATATCTTCTGGGCCTTCCTATTGTGGAAGATTAGGTTTTACACAACGTATCCACTGTAGCATTGCAATTTTCTTGAGCCTTAAAATCCCTTCATCAACACCAAGCCAAATGATGTCAGGCATCTCCAACTCCTTTTCAGTAGGCCATCTTTTGATAAACACTTCAGCCAACAATTCAAACAAGCTTCTGACACCTTTTTTAACCTTGTGAGCTTCCATATTAAACCTAGAATCCCCACTCAGAGGGCCCATGTCAATAAACTCAGCCTGATCCAGTTTTATGTTCCTTCCACCATTATCCCACACCCTTAAAACCCATTCCTACACACATTCCCCAGACTGCTTGAATGAATTAGCAAACTCATTAAGCTCCTTAGTAGTGCATCACACTTCCTCATGGACTATACTTTCTACCTCCCCTCTAGGGGTCTGTTTTGTCTTGAGTCTGGTTATATAGGTCTAGAAGAAACTATTGTTGGGCCTTGAGAAACATAAATATTGTCTTGTCTGGCATTTTCTTCAGGGAAAGTCACAGCTGGTTTATCAGACTCTGAGGGATTAATTTCCTCATGTGGAGAAGGTATTATTTCTAGGGGTAGGGCTGAGGGTATTACTTTCTCAGGTGGAGCAAACCCCTTGAGAATCTGAAGATTCAAAATTCTCAGCCTCAACAGGGTCCTCCCACACATCCTTATCCCAAGTTATAGGAGCCCATTCTTTGCCAATTAATGCCCTTACATTAACTGCCGACACCCTCTGAGGCTGAGACTTGAACTTTTGCTGCAATGCAGCCAACTTTATAATAAGGGCTTCAGTTTGATTTTCTGCAACTTGAGCTCTATGGCTGCTGGAGAGAAGATTCTCTTCAAGGGCACACTTAGAAACCTTTAGATTGGTTACTTGCATCTGGAGCCGTTCAATTTTACCATAGAGCTCATGCTTTTCCTTCATCAATTTTTCCAGAGATATTAAGAGCAACAAGTCAGAAAAATCATTTTCTGATTTTTCCCCCAACTTGTAGAAAGCATTGTATACATCAAGTAAATGCATACACAAATGAATGAACAAAAATAAATGCTCTCTTCTCAAGAATCGGCAGTCTTTCCTGTCAAAAAAAGGCAAGCTCCAGGCCAAGAAAGACTGTCGTGGATTTCTTCTCATCTCCTTTTTTTGTGCCATTATGTTCTCATAAATTCTAGCTTGTATTCCAGGTCCACATTATCTCCTAATCCTTTCTATTAGCATCCCTATTCTGCAAAGAAAAAAAAAATCTCATAAACATGCAAAAGCTTTAAATGCTAATGCTGGCTCTGACTATCCACCAGGATAAACATCCTTCTTCAACCTTGAGATTTATTTTTAACAGCATTATTGAGCTATAATCAACAAACACCTGCACATATTAATGGGTGCCATTTGAGAGGTTGGTCATACATAAATATAATCACTATAATCAACATGATAAACACAGATATTCTCTCCCAAAATTTGTTTATGTCCCTTTGGGTTTTTGTTTGAATGGTTTTGGGTTCTAAAGGTTTTCTGGTGGAAGGATAGTTAACATGAAATCTATTATCTTAATCAATTTGAAGTATACAATGTTGTTAATTGTAACACATGTTGTATAGAAGCTCCCTAGCACTTACCATGCATAACAGGAAATATGCACTTTCCTCCAGCCCCTGACTCCTGGGAAATATCATTGTACTATTGTACTTCTTGCTTCTGTAAGTTGAACCCATTTTTAAATTTTTCTTTTCTCTCTCTCTCTCTCTCTCTCTCTCTCTCTCTCTCTCTCTCTCTGTCTCTATCTCTCTCTGTTTCGTATCTGTCTGTGAATGTTTGTGGGTGCATGAATGCCATAGTAAATCATGGAGGTTTGGCAATAACTTTGGGTGTCAACTCTCACCTTCCTCCTTGTTTTGAGGCAAGGTCTCATGTTCATCACTATGTAACCCAGACTGGTGACACTCAAGCTTCTGGGGATTATTCTGTCTCTGCCTACAATTTTGCCATGGGCACACTGGGATTACAGATGCACTTTACCACATCTAGCTTAATGTGGATTCTAGGGAACTGAACTTAGTTAGGTCCTTGTGCTTATGAACAAATGCTTATATTAATTCATCTCGCCAGCAGCAAGTTTAGCTCTTATTGCTATCTCATATAAGTAGAATCATTCACTGTTTATGTTCCCATGACTGCATTTTACTTAGCATAAGTTCCTCTAGGTTCTTTCATGCTGTTTTACATGACCACATTTAATTCTTTGTGTGTGTGTGTGTGTGTGTGTGTGTGTGTGTGTGTGTTGTGCACATATTTGAATTACCAGATTTCCTTCTTTGTGTGTGTGTATGCACATATTTGAATTTTCCAGCATGAGTATGAATTTGGAGACCAGAGGGCAACCCGGAGTATCTTTCTGTAGGTTCCACATTTCATTTTGTTGACATAGGCTAGGCTAGGCTGACCAACAAATCCCCAGGATACTGTCTGTGCCTCCTCCCAGCTCTGAGATTACAAGCATATACCACCATAATGGCTTATTTTTAACATAGGTACTAGGGATCTAATTCATTTCCCTACTTTACCAAATGATTTATCTATTTCTTTGTCTTTTTGAGGTTGAATAATATTCATCTCCATCTCAGTTGATTTTTCATAAACAATCAGTTGAATTTTAAAAGTAGGATCTTAGAAGCCTTGAACTTGGTATCTTTCTGCCTCAGCTTCCTGTGTACTGTGATTACAGGTACCACCATGTCTAGCCCAGTTGCTATTTTTTAAATAGATACATGAAATAAGGCACAATACCTATTATATAACAAATATAAAAAACAAATATATAAAAAAGATAAAAAATATAAACATAAATGTATGTTAAATGATTATCTTGCCTATGTATAGAATTAATAATACTGCAATAATAGTAACATTAAGCTGGGAAATGTACAACACTATTTTTCTATGTTATTTCACATAAATCTCACAATAGCAATGTAATCCTTTTAAGGGTGAAGAAACTTCGTGGCAAAATGTCTAAGTCTCTTACCTCTGGCTATTATTAAGTAGTAGAGTTGACCTTATGGGTTTATTTTTCTCATTTCAAAGCATGTGCCTTTTCAACTATTCAACTCTTCTAGCACCACTCTATAAGCAGTGGAACCTTGGACAATGGAACAAGTAAATGAGACACATTAAAGTCTCATGGAATAGCTAACTATATTCAGAGCATTGGACATCTTCATCTGAAGATGAAGATGGATCCCATGAATGAGTTCAAGCTGTGTACAGTCACAAGGATAAGCCATGCATAGCAAAAACATAATTTTCATAAAGGCACATATAGGATAATTTAAACATTTAGTTGCATAACAGCAGCAAGAAATAATGAATAATATGACGTGAACTCACTCATATCTGCTATACATGGGAGGAGCATGAAAATACATTCCAATTGGAATGTACATTCCAATACAATACAATTCTGTATTTTGAAGAAACTGAGGTCACAAGACTCTAGTCTTGTCTTGCTTGTTTGTTTGTTGTGATTGTTGTTGGAGTTTTCTCACAAGCACTCAGAATTTTCCTCTCAGGACTCCATTGTTTGACCACGTTCCAACATTCTATCACCAAAACGTCTATGGCTTTCAAATTCTGTTTGATATTTTTAAAAATGGTAATTACAACAACCCATCAGCAATACACAGTCATTGTAAATCTTAATCATGAATTTGAAATGACTGCACTAGGTCTAACCAAGAACAGACCCAATAACATCCAGATAAAGATCAAGGAGAGGTTCAAGGGGACCTTACCTTCACTACTAGACTATTTCCATAAACAGATTTAGGGAAAGAGGGAGTCATTGCCTTCAATTATATACACATTAGTGATTCTGCCAAGCTTCAATGGATAGTCTCAATCCAATAGTAGTAGAGAGTGAGTAACCAGAATGCATTGTATACATGTATGTAGTTGTCCAAAGAACTAATGTAGCAGGATTCAATGGAACATGCTTTTAATCATAGCATTGGGGAGGCTAATTCAGGTGGCTCAATATGAGTTACAAGCAAGCCTAGTCTACATAATGAGTTCCAGGCCGGCTAGAGCTACACAGTGAGACCTTGTCTCAACAAACAAAACAAAGACCAAAGTTAACAATAAATATAAATACATACATAATTCCAGAAACACTATCAAAGCCTATCAGACTTTGTAAAGCGTGTTGTGAAAGGTACACTGTGGGTAAAGACATGGTCCTTAGCTTCCTATATTCTGACAACAAGAAATGATCTTTTACTGAGACCAGTTTTCCTTGGCTCTATTTTTAATCTGATCCTAAAACTGAACATTTTTGGGGTTCTCTCATCTTTATAAGCTGTTTGTTAGTTTAGAAATTCCAATAGAACTATGTTTTCAAATTTAATGACACTAACAAACGATGATCATAGTATATTGTCAGCATCTAAGATTAGGTTTTTTAATTAGTTTGAAATTATTATTTATAAGTTACATTTTGTGTTACACAATAACAGCAATTTTAAAAACATTCAGTAACAACAAAACAAATAAATAAATAGATAAAAAAAGCTAACTCACAAAATTCCCCTAAAAGTTTTCATGATAATATTTTCTTAAAGGAAAGATTAAAACTTGCAGGGAACTCTGCAGATGGGACAAATGTCTGTTCTGTGGAATGCCTGCTGTGAAGCATGGTGTTTGATATATCAGCTGCCATACACTATAAGCTCACTTTGTTTCAAATTCTGAATCAGTTGGGATCTCAGACATAACACTCAGTGGCTTCTGGTTTAGAAGAAAACAGTCTGAGAAACTGAGCTAATAAATTCAGTGCGGTTTTAATAGAATAAAAAAAATTAACAACTATAGTTTTTATACTGTCATAAGTATAACAGTGCTTTCCTCAGAACAGCTAATGAGGGAGCAGAGTGATAGAAATGAATTTTATTTTTTATGTTCCTGGTTCTCATGGTTTTAGGAATCAGAATTGATCAGAAAAGGGGGATATATACCCAATAGGTTTTTATGTAGAAATTGAACCTGTCTCATTCTGTACCCAGAGGAGTCCCAAATTTTATATTTTAAGTTATAGAAGAATCTTGTTAAAAAAAATAAAATAAAATGCCTTTTCGACTCACAGTCATTCCGAAAGCAGATCTTTCTAGGATTGCCAGGGCTTCTGTTCTCTAGTCTCCACTGTTGTTGCTAATCATCTCTCCCTCTACCAGGCAATAGGCACTTAGCTGTTGCTTATGCTATTTTGAGCAGGTCATTCTACTTAAAAGAAGAACACTAAATTGTGAGACCAGTTTGGGTGACTAAAAGTATAGGTTGTAAATAAAATCCTTCTCAAAATATTAATCAACATAAAATAAACTACCTTTACTAATTAATGAGGACTTACAAACATGATTAGATGAAGACTCATGGTCATAAGCTTCTTTGTCTTCAAAGTAATATCTAATAGAGTCTGGTGACTTACAGATCACAGACCCTCTTGCCCATCCAACCTCTTCCTATTTCTTGCATTGTACAACATTTCAAATCCACACCTAAACAATTTCTATATCATGTAATGTACATGATCCTATGTAACAGAAAAAAAGTGATAAAAGACCTTAAATGGTTGAGGGTGATCAGGCTGGGTCAGAGGGAATAAAATGCAGTAAAAATAAATGTAAGTTTGGCCGGATGAAGAAAAGACTGAGTGAACTTGGGATCATACAAGCTGATGACAACATAATGTCACAGGAGATGTTTATTGAAATTATGGGGAACCAGTTTAAGTGGAATGGCAAAGGGAGTTTTGGCACATTTCTTTATTCGCTACAATTATATCAATAGCTCACAAAATATTATATTTTGAACATGTCTTAATCATGCTGCTTATATACTTTGCTTTATTTGCTTCATGGCTGTATATTATATAAAGTGTACTTGATTTAAAAAAATGTGAGTTACTTGGTACTTGGTTACATGTCTCAATGGTGGATGAGTCCTGGCTGTGCAGTAATGTCTAGCCAGTGGGACTAATACATACAGAAGGCTTTGGTGTCTTTCCTTCTTTCCTTCCTTCCTTCTTTCCTTCCTTTTTTTTCCTCTGCAGGGAATTTTGATCAAAAATAGAAGAAAACAAACAAGAAGTTTGTTCAGAGAAGTTTGTCCAGAGAAGTTTGATCAGAGTTGTGAAGAGGAAGCAGAGAAAGAACAGGAGAAATTGAACACTGAAATGTGCAAGGGAAGGATAGGGTGAAGGAGGAAAATCATAATAGGAGATTTCAAAGGGAAACTCAGAATGACAGTCACCATATTGAAAACGCTGAGCTCCAGTGTCAATCTCTAGAAGAATACTAAGTTTGATTTAGATATCCTAAATTAAAAGTCAGTAGAGAAGAGAAGCAAACAAAGAACTAATATTTTTATGGCTTAATTGGTACAGCATTTGTAACGTATGCATAATGCTTGGATTTGATCCATTGCACTATATAAAACAGGTGTGGTGGCAAAAGCCAGAAAGCCCAGCACTAAGGAGACAGAGGCAAGAGGTTCCGAAGTTCTGGGTCATCCTCAGCTACATAGTTTATGGCCACTCAGGGCTATACAAGAACCTTTTTCAAAAATAAAAAAAGCTTTGGTTGAAAGAGGACAATCTTCAGTAATGCTTGTAGTCTATCTTGTAACATTTTTTTCTTAAAAACAAAACAAAAAACAAAAATGGAGACAAAGTTTCTGTTTCTCCCAGAGTGGCCAAATTCAAAGACTTAATAATCTGCCTTTTTTCACATACCTCCAATCAAAAGTACTGACAGTAGGCAAAGAAACCTCAGTCTAGGCCAGCAACCCACATGTAATTATGTGTTAACCTTATGTGCCAATAATGGCAATGTCAAAATATGTGTTTACATACTGAACTCTACTCTCTTCTTCTTAAACTATAAATTTTAAACTTTCACTAACACACTTATCTATACTGAAATCACATTGGGATTAAATTTATATTTCAGTACTTTTGTTCTATTTTGAATCATTAAAACTTTACAAAGAAACGCTAAGGTTGGGTGCTAACAGTAACTCTTTGAAGAGGTCTCACATTTAACTTGTATTGCTAATGTTTAGCAATACTTTGATCTCTCTGCTTTAAAAATTCAAGATAGCCAGGTGTGGTGGTGCATATCTGTAGCACCAGCTTTCAGGATGCTGAGGCAGGAGAATCACAAATTGGAGTTCAATATAGGTTATATAGTTATACACTATCACAAAAAAGAAAAAGAAAAAGAAAAAAGAAAAGAAAGAAAATCTGGCACGTTGAGAGAAAAATCAGATTTTGACAAGGATGAAACAGCTGCTAAAATGGCAAGTCCCTAGAGCTAAAGTTCTAATGATTATCACACTGTATTGCTTTTTCAATTTGTAAAAGTAAAAAAAAAAAAATGCTTGTGTGTGTGTGGGGGGTGTGTGAATGTATGCATGCATGTTTGGATATGTGTGCGTGCATATGTATATGGTACCACTAGACATGAATGTAGATCTTGTTGATTCAGTCTAGTCTATCTAGCCAGATTATTTCCAGGAACACCATGGCTCTATCTATAACACTGAGACTATAGGTAGGCTTCCATGTCTATCTGTGTATTTGTGCTAGGCATCTGAACTCTATTCTGCACAATTGCACAGCAAGCACTTGATCCAAGGAAGCATCCTCTCAGATTCTACAAGGTATTTCTTAAAATATGGTGAACAAAGTGTCATCACTTAAGATACTCTATATGAAAGGGGTCTGTGGTTGAAGAAAAAAGCTACCCCTAGAGATTCTATAGATTCGTACATACCTCAGATGTCACACATACCTTTTAAAAGTGCATTTAATTTTTTCCTTTGAAACACACTTGAAAAACTGCTAGATTTATGCTGCTTTGTTCAATAATCTGGATCTGAATTCCATATCTTCCTTCCAGAGTAGTATTAAGATCAGGTCAACCAGGTTGAATAACAAAGAATTTACTCTAATATGGACATTGAAAAATTATGCCCAATGAAACATCCTCTGTCTCTCTGTCTCTCTGTCTCTCTGTCTCTCTGTCTCTCTGTCTCTCTGTCTCTCTCTCTCTCTCTCTCTCTCTCTGTGCATATCTAATTTAAATGAGTTGGTTCAAAACATTCGTGTCAAATGCTGACACTATTTTTAGCACATTTAATATGTCAGATTGGTTTCAGGTTGACAACAGAATAATATTTCTGTGTCTTCAAAGGGGTTGCTTGGGTAGTCGGAGATGCTTGAGAGTTGATACTTCCAGGCATAATGTTCAAATGCAATAATTGGAAATGTTTATGAAAAAGTAATGCCTTCTCCATAGGGCAAGTTTGGTACTTTTGAAATCTAACCATGTCTGGATATAAAAAATAAGATTTCGGTGTTTACTTAGGTGTATGATACACATCAGGAAGATGTGTAAAAGAACATCTGTTTAAAAGAACAGAATTGCTATTTGTTATTTTGTGGATTGCACCAGAGCTCTCTGGAAGTTATCCTTACTTAATAAAATCATTCCAAAATCATTTCAAACTACTTTTCTATAAATGTAAAAGACTGTTCTACCTGGGGGACGGCACAGAAACGTTTCATCTTCTTATTGTTCAGACAGTAGCTTTTATGCCTAACAAGTAATGAATTGCTTGTTGCTTTCAATCCTTCTAAAAGAGGGAATTGATATCCAGCTTAAGTTAAAGGTGCGAGACTTAGAACCTGTTGAACTCAATTAGAATCCTAATTTATTGTCAAGAGTTCTCTGACATTGCAGAGAGTTCTCTACTTTCCCAAAGAGTAGGTTACCATCCCCTACCCTATCTGGAAACCAGGAGTTTGGTGAAACAGTGGGCATTATTAGAGAAGGAAAATACATTATCAGCCCATTGTGCTTCTGTTTCTATAGATACCACAAGTGTCTGCTCCCCCAGAGAGTCAGCAAGACCTTTTCTTACTCACACAAAATGAACCAGCCTGTGTGATGTGGGGAAGTTACCTCTATTTGAAAACTCTCAGCCTTTAATTTGCCTCTTTTATTTTCACTCCACAGTATAGAAATATTTTCAGAACCTGAAGTGGTTCTGATTAGAGGTGCAGTCAAGAATTCTTTGGCTCCAATTAAAATGGCCTATAAATCATTTTGCATGGTAATGGCTGCAGTATAAAAGCAAGTTAAATTTCCTTTTATTTTTCATCACCGGTTTGGCTCTTGAATTATTCTATTCACCAGCAAATGTTGGCCCAGCTTTCTGGACTACCCATAGAGGAGGTGTTCACAGGCTTCCCAATTAACACCCTGTTAAGCTGCACACCTGTGGTGAAATTACCCTCAGATCATGATGCTGAAGCTTTGAATCGCTTCACATCTGAATCGCTGCCTGGAAAGTCAAATTTCAAATGCTATGAAATGATTCCTAGTGACATTGCAATGGCAACTACTTTCTTTGTCATGTTTTTGGAACAGAGGAGTACATGGGATGGTCATGCACATATGAAGCATTACTTATTGAAAACTTTATTGAGATATCGTTAAAACATCATAAAATTCACCCACATTAAGTGCACAATTTCATTGCTGTTAGTATGTTTCCTAAGTTGTGCAACTGCCATCATGATTCAATTTTCAGATATTTCCAACATTCCTATAAGAAACCATTTCTCCTCATTAGCCATTTCTTCCTATCCCCACATCAAGTCCTAGGCAAATAATCTACTTTCTGTTTTAC
Organism: Rhynchomys soricoides; assembly: GCA_019843965.1. Taxonomy (NCBI): domain Eukaryota; kingdom Metazoa; phylum Chordata; class Mammalia; order Rodentia; family Muridae; genus Rhynchomys; species Rhynchomys soricoides. The sequence continues at coordinate 1,301,810 of JADRCH010007366.1, forward strand.
AGATTTTGTGTAAATGGGATTAGGCCATATGTGGTCTTTTATGTGTTTCCAGGGTTCTTCCACATTGTAGCATGCATCAGTACACTGCTCCTTTCAGTTGCTGAAGAATATACCACTGTACAAATGAATCACAGTTTCTTTAACCATTCATCAATTCATAGACATTAGCACTGTTTCTACATTTTGATTATTATGAATAATTCTGGAATGAACATTTACATATATGACTTGATGTAGAAGCAATCATTTCTATTTAGCAGGTTAAAAGTAGATTTAAACTTAGCTTAAACCCTCCTCATGAAGCTGAGGGGCTGAGATATTTTAAGAACAAGTGGCAATAATATAAAAGAATCAATAATTAGAGCACTAACATACAAATCATATAAATTCTCAAATCATTTATGAAATGTTTGTTTTTTGTTCCTTTCTTTTTTACTACTGAGAACTGAATTCAAAACCTCATTTATCCTAGGCAAACACCCCACCACTAAGCCTGTCCCTCACCCACCAAATTTGATTTTTATTAGAAGTTCTAGGTCATACCTTTTCCTTGTATAGAGGCAGTGAGCTGAGCTGTTTCCAATGGCTACAAGCAGAGTCAAGGGTTAGAATGACCTGTGCCCACTTGAGTTTAGATGATTGACTGGTACTTAGGCTCTGCCTGCCTTTTCCATGTCTAGTTCTGCCAAACCGGGAAACTGTTAAAAGCCATGTTCCTCAGTTTCTCTTAAAACTGTGTCCACATAAATCCAAAGGGGGCTATGAAGTTAAAGATTCTCCAGGCATTTAAAGCACCTCAAATGAAATAGTAATCCTCTATTTATGCAGAAAGATTTTGTGTTGGCAAAGGTAAAATATTTAGTCAGCCTGTTTGTTCAGTTGGGGAGACCCTAAAAGTCAATAAATCTACAAGGTTTCATTTTGTCCATTTGAGCTGGCAAGAATGTGATTCTCAGTTCCTTCAAAATCAAAAAGTGTTTATGGTTCTAATAATTTTAAAGCTTTGATTGGAGGAACTGGTTTTTTGAGTTCCCAAATACAAGCTGGTAACTGTATTCTAAGATGGACCAGTTTTTTGGTCACAATGCAGCTCAGGTTTAGAACATTAAGAGAAAAGCATTCCAAAGACAGAAATTAATACAATAAGCAATTTATTAAGAGGAGCACACAGTGTTACTACCACCTTTGAGAAGTTGCCAGGCTCACAGGGCTCAGTAAGAGTGAGCAGAAGGAAGCTGGTATTATTTTATTTTATTTATTTATTTATTGTCCTATTTTCATTCTAGAAGGAGAGCTGGGAACTTGAAGATAATTTTCAAAAAGTTGGAAAAGTTATTCTAATGCAAATATAAAAACAAATATGCATTAGAGTTTTTAGGACTGGGGATTGAGCTTAATGGTGGATCACTTGCCTAGCATTCATAAGGCCTTAGACTGAATCCCCTGTATAGCAACAACAGAAAATATTTTGTTTAGCCCATGATGAAAGAAACTGACAGTTCAATGGAGCCCCCATGCTTATTTTTGTAAGTAGAATTGTATTTGAACATATTAGCATTAGTTGTATTTGACCATAATAGCATAGTGATACCTACAGCTAGATGAATTATTGCAAAACAGACACTGTAGCCCTCCAGACTAAAATATTTATGATTGTCTCTGTTTACAGGAAAGGGCAGGGGAAGCACTTGCCAACATTTTCTGGACAATGCATAATTTTTATTGAGGCATATGTTTTCTTTTTTTCTTTTAGTCTCCAGAGAAACATTTTAAAATTAATGAACACATAACTAATCAAACAATAAAAGCTTGGGAATTCAAAGATGAAACTGATGTTCTATAAGATTTCACAAAGCAGAAGGGCTGGCATTTGATTTTATGAAGATAGTTACGTGAGGTCTAGATACTGGGAAAAGGGTGGGAAAATCTATGTAGATGTAAAAGCGTGGGAATAGATGAGGGCGTCTCCCAGCTTATGGAAGACCTGACAAGTGAACTGACTAGGAACAAAGCTAAGAGGAAAGTGAGTTAGATGCAGATCCTCAAAGATAGATCTCTGCACATTGGTGTATATTCACATATGTGCTGCTGAGGCTAGAAATTGAGAGGTTCTAGCTGCATATGTAGCAGAGGATTGCCTTATCTGGCATCAATGGGAGGAGAAGCCTTTGGTTCTGTGGAGGTCCCATGCCCCAGCATAGGGAAATACTAGGGCAGTGAGGAAGGAGTGAATGGGTGGGTAAGCATGGGATAGGGGGTTTGCAGAGGGGAAACTGGGAAAAGGGATTCAATTTGAAATATATATATATGAAATTGATAGCTTGAGCATGTTAAGCAAATGCTGTACCACTGAGCTACATTCTCTGTAAACCAAAACAAAAATGTTACTGTCCAATTGCTTCTGTGTGTGGAGTCAGCTTGTGGGAGGCTGACTGGTTTGAGGATTCCTAGCACCAGCCTACAAAATATTTCATGAATCCTTCAGATTGTTCCAGGTGTCTGATTCTTCTAATTTTAGTCGCTCCTCTGGTTGAACTGTATCTGGGACTTCTGTTAAAAAGAAGAAGCATATATTTTGGACGAATATGTTATAGAACTCTCATTTGTCCATTTTGTGTTGCTATAAAAATATCAGAGCCTGGGTTCTTTACAAATAGAAATGGTTTCTTTTAACTTAGTTTTGGAGAATAAAAGTCCAGGATTCAGGCAGTTCTATCTGTAGCCTTTTGAACCCTATTGCATCACAGCAGAATGACATCATTGCGTATACAGAAGAGATGACCCAATGAAATAGTAAAAGACCAGGCAGGGCTGGGCTTAGTCTTTTATAGCATCTCAAGCTCATAAGAACTGATCTGCTTGCAAGATCTAGCCCATTCCATGAGACCTTCACAAAGGCACATATGACTCAGTCACTTCCCATGTGGCTCCCACCTCATAAAGATCCCACCACTTTTATTATTGTTACATTAGAGTCCAATCTTCCAACATAGAAATTGTTGGAGGCAAATCATATCAATACCACAGCAGTACACCCATTGGTTATTGAAAAAAAATCACAACAACTATTTGTTGATCTATTTCCTCATAACAGGAGCTAGTCATAAAGAGAAATCTCAGTCATGATTCCACTTTTTGAATTTGTCAGGTTTGATTTGGGCCTTAAGATCTAGTGGAATATGGGGAAGACACCTCTTTGAAGCATCCCAGTGCAGTCACTTATAGATGGTGGGCAGGTTTGCACCTAAAGGCTCTAATGATGAGTTTCTGGATAGGACTGGAACAGAAGCATAAGAACGTTCTCTTTTTTGTATTTGATATTTTATGTATTTACATTTCAAATGTTATACCTCCTTTCCAGGTTCCAACCTTTCTCTTGAAACCATACCTCTACGAGCCTCCATGGATGTTTTAGTTTCTGTGCCATGTTTTTGATTTTATGGGTTCTTACAAGAGGCAAGGGGAAAAGCTAAGTATGAAGTTATGTTTAGCAGGAGGAACAGGCAGAAGTTGTACCAGGGGTAGCTCTCTGCCAGTGGCTTTTCAAAGATGAGTGATGTCATTACCAGGGCATCCCTTGACAAAATGGCAATGTCCATGGGTCCAGAAAGGGCACAGAGATGAACTACTCCTAAGAAGGTTTCAGGGAAGAGTGTCTGCTGATAAAGCATATAAGCAACCACTTATATAGTGAAAGCCTATCCATTGTGATTGGTTAGCACATTAACTCATATTGGACGATAAGCACTCATACCTCCAGGGTCTCTATGCAGAAGAAGCATATTAAAGGAGATGTGGAGAGTGCAGACTTAACTGCAAGCCAGCTACTGGCTAGCAGCGCTACTTCAGAATTCAGTGTTCTTACTTCTGGGGAATAGTGTGCCATGCTTCTTATTTAGAAGCGCAGTATGTCAAATAGGTTGACCCCCAGGTTATGCCTACATTTTCTCATACAGAGGAGAGCACAATGTCTTAAATTGTTGGTTCTCTCATTTCACTATCTCTGCCTCTGTATTTCTTAGCAGTCCACACTGAAGTTTATTTGTATGTTAGATATATATGTTCCACTTTAGCAAATATTGCCAAATAGTTTTCCCTGAGTGCCTGGACAGACAATTAATTCCACTGATAATGCCTGACCTTTGTTCCATGTTCTCACAGATTCTTGATATTGTCAGCCATTTTTAAAATTTTCAGGCATTGTGGTGTGCTCAACTTAATCCTTCATATTGTCAACGTTTCTTACTTTCTAGAAATTCTGATAGGCTGAATTTAAAATACAGTAGTATCTCACTGTGTTTATATTTAATTTTTTCCTAATTATTAATAAAAGTGAATACTTTTATGTAGTAATTGGTCATTGGAATTTACTCTTTTGCTAAGTGGTAGATTGATCCTCGGCTCACTTTATTTTATTATTTTATTTTTGTATTAGGTTCTCCTAGTTTCTTCTTCTTCTTCTTCTTCTTCTTCTTCTTCTTCTTCTTCTTCTTTTTCTTCTTGTCTCGCTCTCTTTTTTTTTTTCCGGCTTTTCTAGAGAGGTTTTCTCTGTAGCCCAGTCTGTCCTGGAACTCAGAAATCCACCTGCCTCTGCCTCCCGAGTGCTGGGATTAAAGGCGTGCCCCACCACTGCCCAGCTCCTGGTTTCTTCTTTATTGTTCTGAGTACTAGCCCTTCATTATTTGTACATTTTGTGTTTACCATGCTGTGGCTTGCCTTCACACTTTCTTGAAAGTATTTGTTATTCAATCAAATCCTTGATTTAAAATAATAAGAACTATCATGGTCTTTAATGGCAGTAATGAAAAGAGGGCTGTAAAAAAGAGGCTTTTGCCAAAACCCAGAAAAATCACATTTGTAGTTAGTTATTAGAAGAAACCCTGCACATTATGGACATGTTTTTTAATGAACATTCAGCCCTCAACAGGTGTCTCCATAAAATCTCTCAGGGTTCAGGGAAACCTGTGAAAAACGAGGTAGATAGACTGTAAGAGCCAGAGAGCACGGAGGATATGAAGGAAACAAGGTCTTCTAAACACAACAGGACTGACATATGCATGAACTCAGAGACTGAGTTAGCATATACAGGGACTGTACATGTCTATATCAAATGGAGTCCTGTATCTTAAAGGAGAAGTGGACACATACTCCCAATCTTAACCCATAAGCTATCTCCAGCTGATAACCCCTTGCAAATGAAAACTTAGTTTTCTCCAAGGCAGTCTCATGAGGGAAACTAAGTACTCTTAAGAGTAGGCCATATGCCAAGCAGTATATGGCCAACAGAAAATGAACTTACCTTTGGGGGTTTCTTTTTTTATAGTGTTATGTCAGAGCTTTTATTTCTTGAAATTTTGTTATTGGTTATTTTATTATTTACATTTCAAATGTCATTCCCCTTCCCGATTTCCCCTTCACAAACTCCCTATCCCATTTCCCTTCCCCCTGCTTCTATGAGGGTGCTTCCCTACCCACCCACCCCTGCCTCATTGCCCTAGCATTCCCTTATTCTGGGGTATCAAGCCTCCACAGGACCAAGAGTCTCCCCTCCCATTGATGCCAGATTAGGCCATCCTCTGCTAAATATGCAGCTGGAGTCATGGGTCCCTCCATGTGTACTCTTTGGTTGGTGGTTTAGTTCCTGGGAACCCTGGGTGGGATCTGGTTGGTTGACATTGTTGTTCTTCCTATGGGGTTGCAAACCCCTTCAGCTCCAATAGTCCTTCTCCATTGATATCCCCATGCTCAGTCTGATGGTTGTATGCAAGCATCGCATCTGTATTGGTATCTGGAAGAGCCTTTCAGGGGACAGCTATACCAGGCTCCTGTCAGCAATAGTTTCTTGGCATCAGCAAGAGTGTCTGGGTTTGATATCTGAAGATGGGATGGATCCTTAGGTAGGGCAGACTCTGGATGGCCTTTGCTTCAGTCTCTGCTCTACTCTTTGTCCCTGCATTTCCTGTAAACAGGAGCAATTCTGGGTTAATATTTTGGAGATGAGTGGGTGGCACCATTCCTCAACTGGGGGTTGTGCCTAACCACTGGATATGGTCTCTACAGGTTCTAGCTCTACTTTCTTGGGCATTTTGGTGAACCTCTTGCTTCCCTGGCATCTGGGACTTTCTAGGGCTACCACTGGTTCCCCATCCCCAACTGCTACATGCCTCTGTTCAATTTCCTAACCCTCTTTACTTCTCTCCCACCCTGAGTCTCCTCTTACACCTGATCCTGATGCTCTTCTTTCTTCCCCCTCCTCTCTCTCTCCCAGGTCTCTCCCTCCATCTACCACCTGTGATTATTTTGTTCCCACTTCTAAGTAGGATTGAAGCATCCACACTTTGGTCTTCCATCTTGAGCTTCATATAATCTGTGAGTTTTATTGTGAGTATTCTGAGATTTTTTTCTCTGCCTAGTATCCACTTATCATATCAGTGAGTACATATCAATGTTGTTCTTTTATGACTTGGTTACCTCACTCAGGATGATACTTTCTAGTTCCATCCATTTGCCTGTGAATTTCATGAAGTCATTGTTTTTAGTAGATGAGTAGTATTCCAATGTGTAAACATACCACATTTTCTGTATCCATTCTTCTGTTGAGGGACATCTGGGTTGTTTCCAGCTTCTGGATACTATAAATATGGCTGCTACGAACATAGTGGAGCACGTGCCTTTATTACATGTCTGAGCCTTTATTACATATCTGTTGGGTATTTGCCCAGGAGTGGTATAACTGGGTCCTCAAGTAGTATTATGTCCAGTTTTCTGAGGAACTGCCAGACTGATTTCCAGAGTGTTTGTACCAGCCTGCAATCCCACCAGCAATGGAGGAGTGTTCCTCCTTCTCCACATTCTTGCCAGCATCTTCTGTCACCTGAGTTTTTGATCTTAGTCATTCTCATTGTTGTAAGGTGGAATCTCAGGGTCATTTTGATTTGTATTTCCCTGATGACTAAGGATGATGAATATTTCTTTAGGTGCTTCTCTGCCATTGGAGATTTCTCAGTTGAAAATTCTTTGCTTAGCTCTGTACCCCATTTTCTAATACGGTTATTTGGATCTCTGGGGTCTAACATCTTGAGTTCTTTGTATATATTGGATATCAACCCTCTATTGGATGTAGGGTTGGTAAAGATCTTTTTCCATTCTGTAGGTTGCTGTTTTGTCCTGTTGGCAGTGTACTTTGCCTTACAGAAACTTTGCAATTTTATGAGGTCCCATTTTTCAAAATTATCTTTTTACACACACATACACACACACACACACACACACACATGCACACACACACACACACACACAAAATGGCTTTAGGTTTTGTGTTCTTATGAGATTCCGGAATATATGAACAAGTGGTTCTCTATGGTTATATCAGTTTCTTGTGGTTTTGAGGGTGAGGGTTCTTTTTCTTCTGTTTTTTGTTTGTTTGTTTGTTTTGTTGTATTATTATGCTTATTTATTATTATTATTATCCCTTAGAAGACTGTTTTCTAACGACAGACCAAAAGGAACTGAATCTGGATGGGAGGGGATGTGGAGAGGAGCAGAGGAGAGGAAGCCATAATCAGGATATATTATATGAAAGAAATCTATTTTCAGTAAAATAAAAATAAAGAAGTAGGTAGTTATGAAAAAATAATTGGACAAAAAGGTATATAATCCAGTAAATTTGGGAAGATGTAGCAAGGTCTACTTACTGAGATTCTTTTTTGTATCCTTGTTCCCTCAGAGATAAAAATATTTCTTACTTTCAGTTATAGTAAAATGTGATGGCTCATTTTATATATCATATTAACTGGTTAAGGGACACTCAGATAGCCAAGAAAACATTATTTCTTAGTATATCTGTTTGAGAATTTCAGAGAAAGTTGAGAATTTAAATCAATAAAGAAGATCTACTCTCCTCATTGTGGGTGGCCATCATCTACATTGGCAGACTAGATAGGAAAAACAAAAAAAACAAAAACCTAAGGGAGGTGCAAACAGATTCTTCTATCCCCAGACTTTAAGACTCAAGGTTTCTATGGTCTTGTATTCAGGCTTTTATACCAGCAGCTCTCCAGTTTATTAGGCCTGCAACTTGTACTGAGAGTTATAGCATTGGCTCCCCTGGCTCTCAGACTAAATTACACCACTAGCTTTCTTGCTCTCTAGACGACAGGCTATATAACACAAGCCGTTGCCATGAGAGTTGTCTTCTTGCTCTTGCCTTTTCATCTTCTGTCAAGGTGCTGAATTTTGGCCTACCTTGTCTTCACCCACACTAGGTACTTCACTGGTGTGAGAAGCATGGTGAAGCAGGGGGAACATTGGTGCTCACAATAAGTAAATAAGTAGTGTTGTCACACTAAAGAACATTTCAGTAACTGGAGAAAGGGACTGAATGCTCAGACAAGTGAGCATGAAGGACAATTATCCTTTGATATTTTGACAATAAATTAAAAAGCAAAGGAAAATATACTCAACTTAAAAACTCACATCTGCAAAATTTTATTGAACATGGTAGTTTTATTCACACAATTTCTGGAAAATAAAATACCACCCTCTTAGGTGTACATCAGAATAGTCAGACCTCTGATTACTAATTTGTCAGGGAAAATCTGCTTATTTTTATTTAATTCATCAGTCTAAAATTTTATTTTATTATAAAACAATTTTTATATAACATACACTAATATCCTGTTCTGTTGGAAGCCACTTGGGAAATATTGGTCTGGGATGATATCCAGGGATTTATAGCTCATTTAATAAAGGATGAGTCTTTTAATTGAGTTAAGAAATATATGAATAAGAGCAGATTTGTGTGACAAGATAAGCTTAGCTTACATATTTCCAAGTTCAGAAGGGTATCTCAAATAAACAATTGAATATATAGCCCCAGAGGTCAAGGATGAAAAGCTAAGGGTACATAAACATATTGGAGAATCACCACAGTTTAATTCAAAGAAAAGCACATAAGCACATTTATAGCTAGGGGTTTGCTGACCAGCAGATTTGAACCTCAATAAATCATTCATATAAGTAAAAGATGATAGCCAGAAAAATGACATTGACAACACTATTCACTACATTATTTTCTTACTGATTTACTTCTTAGGAATTTTACATATTATATACATACATGTGCATTGAGCCATCCATTAGTTTTGTCTACTTCCCTGCCAGTATTAGTCTATAATAGTAATTATCTCTCCTTCTTTCCTTCCTTCCTTCCTCTCCCCTCTCTCTTTAAGACAGGTCCTGCTATATAGCTTACACTAACCTTCAATTCACCCATATTCTTCCCACTTAGCCTTCCAAGTTCTACAATTATAGATATAAGCCACCATATGTAACCAATAATTAGCTTTATATAATAAGTCAATATATGAACCAAGTGTGGTGGTACATACTTTTAATCTGAACAGAAGCAGGCAGAACTCTGTGAGCTCAGGGATAGCCTAGTCTATATAACAAGTTTCAAGCCTGCCAGGGAATGGAAAGACCCTGACTCAAACAACAACAACAACAAAAAAAAAACAGAAACCTGATATCTGGTAAACAATCCGTTTATGTTGCTCTTCAAAAAAAAATATTGGCTATTTTTGAGCCATCTGATCTTCCTTATTAGCTTATCAAGTTCTATAAGTTGATATTTTCATTAAAGAGATTTGTTTTGAAACTGATATTTGTAGTATAAAGAGTTGCAGTGATTTTAATGAGAATGGTTCCCATTAAGCTCATTATCTTAGTTAGGATTTTTATTGCTGTAAAAGTCACATTGATCACAGCAACTCTTATAAAGGAAAACATTTAAGGGGGGTTGGCTTGCAGTTTCAGAAGTTTAGTCCATTATCATCATGGTCGGAAACATAGCAGCATGCAGGCAGACATGGTACTAAAGATGGGGCTGAGAGGTCTACATCTTTATCCATGGGCAGCAGAAGAAGACTGTCACACTGAGCATGGCTTGAGCATAGGCAACCTCAAAGCCCACCCCACAGTGACATACTTCCTATAACAAGGCCACACCTACTCCAACAAGGCCACACCTCCTAATAGTGTCATTCTCTATGGGCCAAACATTCACACACACGAATCTATGGGGCCACTCCTATTCAAATCACCATACTCATATATTTGATTACTTGGTTCCCAGTTGTTATAACTTTGTAATGGCTTACAGGGTGTGGCCTTCCTGAAGGAGATGTATTACTAAGGGTGGGCTTTGAAATTTCAAAAGCCCATACCATTTCCTGTTAGCTCTCTCTTCTTCTTGGTTGTGGATCAGTTGTGAGCTCTTAGCTACTGCTCCAATGTCATGTCTGCTTGCCTGTTACCATGCTTCCCACCACTATGGTCATGGACTCTAACACTCTGAAACTGTAAATTCCTAATAGTCTATTTCTTCTATAAGTTGCCTTGCTCATGGTGTCTTATTGCTGCAATAGAAAGGTAACTAAGATAAAAGTATTCTAATCCAACAACAATAGTATAAACTACTATGTACTTATTTCTTCATTATTAACATTCAATATATGCATACTTTATTCATCAGTGTTATTGAATCTTGCATTTATTTTGAAAGCAGTCATACCAAGTACCTAGTGGTTTTTTTTGATATTTTTTCAATAGAATATTTCCATTATCTTTTCTACTAAATAATTATTACTTATACAAAAATGGTTTTGATTTTCTTTTTTTTAAATTTTCATATTTTATTTACATTTTAAATGTTTCCCCCTTTACAGATCTCCCCTTTGCAACCTCCCCATTCCCTCCGCCCTCCGCCTGCCACTATGGGGATATTCTCCAACCCACCCTCCCACCCACCCACACACTCTCTTCTTCCCTCCTTGTCATTCTCCTATACTGGGGGATCTAACACCTTCAGGCCCAAGGGCCTCTCCTCCCCCTGACAGATAACAAGACCATCCTCTGCTGCATTTGTGGCCAGCACCATGGGTCCCTCCATGTGTATTCTTTAGTTGGTGGATCAGTCTCCAGAAGTATCGGGGGTCAGGCCAGTTGCCACTGTTGCTTCTTCCCTGGGGCTTCACACTCCCTCAGCTCCTTCAGTCCTTTCTCCAAGCCCTCCATCTGGGACCTCACACTCAGCCCTACAGTAACTGCAAAGTGACTCTTGGGTATTTCAAACTATTGGGCTAATAACTATTTAACAGTGAATATATACCATGTTCATTCTTTTGTGACTGTGTTACCTCGCTCAGGATGATATTTTCAAGATCCATCCATTTGCCTATGAATATCATGAAGTCATTATTTTTAATAGCTGAGTAGTATTCCATTGTTTAAATGTACCACATTTTCTGTACCCATTCCTCTGTGGAGGGACATCTGGGTTGTTTCCAGCCTCTGGCTATTATAAATATGGCTGCTATGAACATAGTGGAACATGTGTCTTTATTACATGTTGGAGCATCTTCTGGGTATATGCCCAGGAGTGGAATAGCTGGGTCCTCAGATAGTATTATGTTCATTTTACTGAGAGTCTGCCAAACTGATTTCCAGAGAGGTTGTATCAACTTGCATTCCCATAAGCAATGGAGGACTGTTTCTCTTTCTCCACATCCTTGCCAACATCTGCTGTCACCTGAGATTTTGAACTTAGCCATTCTGACTGGTGTGAGGTGAAATTTCAGGGTTCTTTTGATTTGCATTTCCCAGATGACTAAGGATGTTGAACATTTCTTTAGGTGCTTCTCAGCCATTTGAGTTTCCTCAGTTGAGAATTCTCTGTTTAGCTTACTTCCCCATTTTTAGATAGGGTTATTTGTATCTCTGGAGTCTAGCTTCTTGAGTTCTTTGTATACCTTGGATATTAGCCCTCTATCAGATGTAGGATTGGTAAAGATGTTTTCCCAATCTGTAGGTTGCCGTTTTGCCCTATTTACAGTGTCCTTTGACTTACAGAAGCTTTGTAATTTTATGAGGTCCCATCTGTCAATTCTTGAGCATTAGCCATTGGTGTTCTATTCAAGAACATTTCCCCTGTGCTCAAGTGTTTGAGATTCTTCCGCACTTTCTCTTCTATTAGATTCAGTATATCTGGTTTTATGTGAAGGTCCTTGATCCACTTGGACTTGAGCATTGTACAAGGAGATAGGAACGGATCAATTCCCAATCTTCTACATGTAGACCGCCAATTGATCCAGCACCATTTGTTGAAGATGCTGTCTTTTTTCTACTGTATGGTTTTAGCTCCTTTGTCGAAGATCAAGTGACCATAAGAGTGTGGGTTCATTTCTGGGTCTTCTATTCTACTCCATTGATCTACCTGCCTATCACTGTACCAATACCATGCAGTTTTTGTCACTATTGCTCTGTAGTACAGATTGAGGTCAGGGATGCTGGTTCCCTCAGAAGACCATTTATAGTTGAGGATAGTTGTTGCTCTCCTGGGTTTTTTGTTATTCCATATGAATTTGAGAATTGCTCTTTCTAGGTCTATAAAGAATTGGTTTGGGATTTTGATGGGAATAGCATTGAATCTGTATATTGCTTTCAGCAGGATGGCCATTTTAACTATGTTAATAATGCCGATCCATGAGCATGGGAGATCTTTCCATCTTCTTAGGTCTTCTTCGATTTCTCTCTTGAGAGACTTGAATTTCTTGTCATACAGATCTTTCAATTGTTTGGTTAGAGTCACACCAAGATATTTTATATTGTTCGTGACAATTTTGAAGGGTATTATTTCCCTAATTTCTTTCTCAGCCTGTTTATCCTTCGAGTATAGGAAGGATACTGATTTGCTTGAGTTAATTTTGTATCCAGCCACTTTACTGAAGTTGTTTATCAGCTGTAGCAGATCTCTGGTGGAGTTTTTCGGGTCACTTAAGTATTCCATCATATCATCTGCAAATAGTGATATTTTGATTTCTTCCTTTCCAATTTGGATCCCTTTGACTTCCTTTTGTTGTCTGATTGCTCTAGCTAGAATTTCAAGTACTATATTGAATAGGTAGGGAGAGATAGGGCAGACTTGTCCAGTCCCTGATTTTAGTGGGATTGCTTCGAGTTTCTCTCCATTTAGTTTGATGTTGGCCACTGGTTTGCTGTATATTGCTTTTACTAAGTTTAGGCATGCTCCTTGAATTCCTGGTCTTTCCAAGACTTTTATCATGAACGGATGTTGAATTATGTCAAATGCTTTTTCAGCGTCTAACAAAATGATCATGTGGTTTTTATCTTTGAATTTGTTTATATAGTGGATTACATTGATGGAATTCCGGGTATTGATCCATCCCTGCATCCCTGGGATGAAGCTTACTTGATCATGGTGAATGATCATTTTGATGTCTTCTTGGATTTGTTTTAGTATTTTTATTGAGTATTTTCGCATCGATATTCGATATTCATAAGGTAAATTGATCTGAAGTTTTCTTTTATTGTTGGGTCTTTGTGGGCTTTTGGTATCAGTGTAACAGTGGCCTCATAGAATGAATTGGGTAGTGTTCCTTCTGTTTCTATTTTGTGGAATAGACTTAAGAGTATTGGTATTAGGTCTTCTTTGAAGGTCTGATAGAATTCTGCAATGAACCTATCTGGTCCTGGGCTTTTTTTGGTTGGGTGACTGTTAATGACTACTTCTATTTCTTTGGGGGTTGTGCAGTTGTTTGGATGGTTTATCTGATCCTGAATTAACTTTGGTAATTGGTATCTCTCTAGAAACTTGTCCATTTCCTCCAGATTGTCCAATTTTGTTGCATATACGCTTTTGTAGTAGGATCTGATGATTTTTTTAATTTCCTCAGAGTCTGTTGTTATATCTCCATTTTCATTTCTAATTTTGTTAATTTGGATACTGTCTCTGATCCCTCTGGTTAGTCTGGCTAAGGGTTTATCTATCTTGTTGATTTTCTCAAAGAACCAGTTCTTGGTTTTGTTGATTCTTTGTATAGTTCTTTTAGTTTCCACTTGGTTGATTTCAGCCCTTAATTAGATTATTTCCTGCCTTCTACTCCTCTTAGGTGTATTAGCTTCTTTTTGTTCCAGAACTTTCAGATGTGCTGTTAAGCTGTTAATATATGCTCTCTCCAGTTTCTTTTTGGAGGCATTCAGAGCTATGAGTTTTCCCCTTAACACTCCTTTCATTGTGTCCCACAGGTTTGGGTAAGTTGTATTTTCATTTTCATTGAATTCTAGGAAGTCTTTAATTTCTTTCTTTATTTCTTCCCTGACTAAGTTATCATTGAGCAGAGCATTGTTCAGCTTCCATGTGTATGTGGGCTTTCTGTTGTTGTTGTTGCCATTGAAGACCAACCTTAATCCATAGTGATCTGATAGAAGACATGGGATTATTTCAATCTTCTTATATCTTGAGGTTTGTTTTGTGACCAATTATATGATCAATTTTTGAGAAGGTACCATGAGGTGCTGAGAAGAAGGTATATTCTTTTGATGCAGAATGAAATGTTCTATAGATATCTGTTAAATCCATTTGGTTCATAGCATCTGTTAATTTCACTATGTCTCTGTTTAGTTTGTTTCCATGATCTGTCCATTGTTGATAGTGGGGTGTTGAAGTCTCCCACTATTATTGTGTGAGGTGGAATGTGTGCTTTGAGCTTTAGTAGTTTCTTTTATGAAAGTGGGAGATCTTGCATTCGGGGCATAGATGTTCAGAATTGAGAGTTCTTCTTGGTAGATTTTTCCTTTGATGAGTAAGAAGTGTCCTTCCTCATCCTTTTTGATAAATTTTGGTTGAACGTCAATTTTATCCGATATTAGGATGGATACTCCAGCCTGTTTCTTAGGGCCATTTGCTTGGAAAATTGTTTTCCAGCCCTTTATTCTGAGGTAGTGTTTGTCTTTAACATGGACGTGGGTTTCCTGGATCCATCAAAATGCTGGGGCCTGTTTATGGATCCAGTCTGTCAGTCTATGTCTTTTTATTGGGGAGTTGAGACCATTGATGTTAAGAGATACTAAAGAATAGTGATTGTTGTTTCCTGTTGTTTTTGATATTGTTTATATTGTTTGTGTGGCCATCTTCTTTTGAGTTTGTTGAAAGATTACTTTCTTCCTTTTTCTTGAGTGTAGTTTCCCTCCTTGAGTTGGCGTTTCCCATGTATTATTCTTTGTAGGGCTGGGTTTGTGGAAACATACTGTGCAAACTTGGATTTGTCGTAGAATATCTGGTTTTACCATCTATGATTATTGAGAGTTTTTCTGGGTATAGAAGCCTGGGCTGGCATTTGTGTTCTTTTAGAGTCTGTATGAGATCTGCCCAGGATCTTCTTGCTTACATAGTCTCTGGTGAGAAGTCTGGTGTAATTCTGATAGGTCTACCTTTATATGTTATTTCCCCCTTTTCCCTTACTGCTTTTAATATGCTTTCCTTGTTTTGTGTATTTGGTGTTTTGACTATAATGTGACAGTAGGAATTTCTTTTCTGGTCCAGTCTATTTGGCGTTCTGTAGGCTTCCTATATATTTATGTTCATTTCTTTCTTTAGGTTAGGGAAGTTTTCTTCTATAATTTTGTTGAAGATATTTACTGGACCTTTAAGTTGCGAGTCTTCACTCTCTTCTATACCTATTATCCTCATGTTCTGTCTTCTCATTGCATCCTGGATATCTTGGATGTTTTGGGTTAGGAACTTTTTGGATTTTGTGTTTCTTTGACTGTTGTGTCCATGTTTTCTAATGGTGTCTTCCGCACCTGAGATTCTCTCTTTCATCTCTTGTATTATGTTGATGATGCTTGCATCTAATACTCCTGATTTCTTTCCTATGTTCTCTAACTCCAAGGTTGTCTCCCTTTGTGATTTCTTTATTGTTTCTATTTCTGTTTTTAATTCCTGAGTCGTTTTCTACATTTAATTGATTGTGTTTTCCTGTAATTCTTCAAGGGATTTTTGTGTGTCCTCTTTAAGGGCTTCCAGTTGTTTTCCTGTGTTCTCTTGTATTTCTTTAAGGGAGTTATTTGTTTCCTTCTTAAAATCTTCTATCATCCTCTTGATAAGTGATTTTAAGCCTGAGTCTTCCTTTTCAGGTGTTTTGCGGTATCTAGGGCTGGCTGTGGTGGGAGAGCTGGGTTCTGATGAAGCCATGTAGTCTTGGTTTCTGTTCCTTGTGTTCTTGCCCTTGCCTTTCTCCATCTGGTTATCTCTGGTGTTACCTGGTCTTTCTCTCTCTGACTGTGGCTTGTATTTCCTTCAAACTCAGATGTCAATATTCCTGGGAGACCAGTTCTCTCTCCCAGCTGTTCTTCAGACCCTGCATCTGGAGTCCTCCTGTTGCTGGCTCCTCAATGCATGTGGGTGAGTAGCTTTCTCCCTGCACTGCTTGGATATGGAAGTCTGGTGGCCCAGGCAGGGATCTCTGGCCACAGGTGGAAGCAGGCAGGCTCTTACCTCCTGGCTTTTCCTCAGTCCCTGCTTCTGGAGCCTGCCTTCCGCTGCCTCCTCAGCACAAGTGGGCGGGTAGCTTTCTCCCTGCCCTGCTTGGATATGGAGGCCTGGTGGCCCAGGCTGGGGTCTCTGGCCACAGGTGGAAGTAGGCATGCTCTTACCTCCCAGCTTTTCCTCAGTCCCTGCTTCTCAATGCTATTGATTTCCGTAAGTTGATTTTGTATTTGTAGTTCTTGCTGAACATTTTTACTATTTCAAGTTTACATCTTCTCTTCAGTATTCTCTGCAAATTCATCTGCAAGAAGAAAGTAATGATGTGATACTTGCCTTCAAATCCATTTACCTCATTTATTTTTGTTGTATACTTGTACTTTTAAGTAACTCCAATACAATTTTAAATTAAAAAAAATTCTGAGGCTAGAGAGATTTGTCAGTGGTTAAAAGCAAGGGTCAAAGCTTTATTTCTACTATCCTTGTGCCATGCTAATCAAATCAACACTACTTGTAACTCTAGATCCAGAGAAAAGCCAATGCTGACCTCTGTGGACAGCTTTACTCAAGTGTATGCATGTACACACACACACACACACACACACACACACACTTTAAAATAATATAAGTCATTAATAATTTCCATACATGTACTTGTAAAGTGAGCACTTGAGAAATGGAGGCAAAAACACCAGTATTAAATCCAGTCTCTGTCATATAGCAAGTTTGAGCTACATTAAGACTGAACAAAATAAAATTGGCTTGGACTGAGTATGTAGCTTAATTATTATAGTCAGTGCTTGCCTAGCATACATGGAGCCCTACACTGGATCCTGAGAACCTCATAAAACTGGACATGGTAAAAACCAGGCTTCATGATGCACACCTATAGTCCTAGTACTGGAGAAGTGGAAGTGGGAGAATCACAAATACAAGGTCATCCTCAGCTACATAGATAAATTGAGGCCATCCTGAACTACATAAGACCCTGTCTCAAAAACCTTTTTATCCAGATACCACAGGATATATTGATATCATCAAAAGTTTTAAACAACTGTGGTTAATGTGATAATGATGATAACTGATAAATCAGGAAACATGTGAGAACAGTGGCAATGCAGCAAGATGCAAACTTTAATACAGTGTCCAACCCAAATGTGACACATCAAAAACACTAGGAGAATCAACAATGCCTTCAGTGGGGTCATTAATAGGCTGGGCATAGCTGAGAATTTCTGGGTTTGAGGATCCCTTAATAGATGTCTTTAAAACATAAAGCAAAGAGAAAAAATGGATGAAAAATGAAAAGCAGATCCAAATATCTAAAGGCCGTGTAACAACTGCAGAAAATGGGAGTTTTAGAAGCAAAACCAAACTCATAGTAAATATTTGGAGCAACAATGAAATGTTTCTAAAATAATTCTCCATCCCACAATGTAGAATGTTCTAACAAACAAACAATGTCAAGATAAAAGCAAAAACACAGAAGCCTGAAAACATAAGCAAGAGCCAAATATGGTGGTACACACCTGTAATTTAAGGCTGAAGAGAATGGCTTATGAGTTCAAAGGAAGTCAGAGCTACATAATGAGGTCCAGCCCACCCTGTGTGACCTACTGAGACCTTATCGTCCAAACAATGAAAGGTACATCACCACATTCAAACTACAGAAAAACAAAAGTGAAGAAAATAATCATGAAATGAACCAAAGGCCAAGACCACATTCCAACAGAGGAGGAATGATAGGAGCTAAGTCTGCTGTCTCATAACCCATCCAACTAAGACAAGAATTGAATTTTAAAAATATCTGAAATATTAATAGGAAGGACACTTTCCGTCAGCTTAGTATTCTTTACCCTATAAAATTACCATTCAAAACTGAAAGAGAAGAATTTTCCAAGACAAACCAGCAATGAAAGAAGTTGCTACCAGTAGACCTGTCTTGCAAGAAAAGCTGAGAAAGAAAATGAGATAGGTCAAAATTTCAGATATATATCAGATATACATAAAGAAAAGAACATTGGGGAAGTGATAGGTCAAAGTAAAATAATATTTTATTCATTCAATATTAACTGAAACAAATAATACTTGTTCAAAAATAGTAAATAGCAATACCAGCAGTTTTATATATATATATATATATATATATATATATGCATGTGTGTATGTGTACATATGTACATATATAGTATATATAATTTAAAATTTACCTGAGTTTGTATTTTTTATTTATTTTCTTTGTAAAAGGTTATATAGTATTCATACCTTCTCTGTAGGGGATACATTTTATGATTCTAGTAATTCCTGCAGCTACTAATAGTTTTGAACCTTACACAGATACTTATGATAAAAGTTAATTTGTAATTAATTTCAGTAAAAATTAACAATGATAAATAACAAGAAAACAAACTAGTTCTAACAATATATTATTAAAAAGTTGCCAACATCACTACTTTTATGCTTTGCTGGACAGAGACGTGATAGAAGTCACTTATGAGGTTTATTATTATTATTATTATTATTATTATTATTATTAATTTCATTTGTTTACATCTCAAATGATATCATTCTTCCAGGTTACCCCTCCACAACCCCTCTTCCACATCCACCCTCTCTTCCCTCTCTTTTTCCTCTGAAGGTGCTCCCCTACCCACCCATGTTCTCCCACCCTACTGCTACAGCATCCCCCTACACTGGGGCATCAAACCTCCATAGGACCAAGGGCTTTTCCTCCCACTGATGTCAGACAAGGCCATTCTCTGCTACCTATGTATCTGGAGCCATGGATCCCTCCCAGTACATTCCTTGGTTGGTGGTTTAGTCCCTGGGAGCTCTGGGTGGTCAGGTTGGTTGATACTGTTGTTCCTATGGGGTTGCAAACCCTCTTCACTCCAAAGTTTTCTTATATTATTAACTCAGCATTCAACTTTTATTTTAATTTTATTTCTGTTGTTTTGATCAACATCATGACCAAAAGTAAAGTTGGGAATGAAATGGTTTATTTCAGCTTCAAGTCACATTCCATCACCGAAGGAAGTCAGAACAGTAACCAACACAGGAACACTGTACTAAACTTGTCTAAAACTTGTGTCATGTCTCAGCCTTTTTAACGTTGGAACCACAGGTGTAAGCCACTGTGTTTGGCTGTTCCTTGTTTTTTCCAGTGAATAATTTCCATGCTGAAGCTTTCTGTAAGCTACCAATTACTAGTACTCTTAGCATACAAAAGCACTCTTATCATTGGAGATAGCAAGAGTCTTAGGTGCTGTATATTAGAGTCATATCATTAGACACTCTGCACATTCAAACTTTTATTAATTAAGAAGATTCTCATGGGTTGGGTAGACTGCTGACCAAGCATGAGGACCTGAGATTGACTCCTTAGCAGCAACATAAATATGGGGCATGGGTGTCAATGCCTATAACTCCAGAGTTGGCAGGGTAAAGATTCTGGGAGTTCACTGGCCAGCTAACTGTACCAGTGATCCTCAAGTTCAGTGGGAGACTCTGTTTAGAGACAAAAAGACAAAGAGTTGTAGGGTTTACATATGGGTTTGCACAAGCACACATACATGGACACACACACACACACACACACACACAGATTCTCGTTCATTTTATAATCAAATTAATTTTGCCACTCCCTCCACTTTCATTCTGAAAATTCCATTATACAAATATGAAAGCTTTTTATTTGTCATATATGTATTTTATCTTCTGTCACATTTATTTTTGTTTTATACTCTATTTTTATGACTAGTTCATAGTTCTTCAATTTCTTCTTTTAGTCTAGTCTGTACTATAGTATATTAAATATTTCTGATCAGACATTGAATTTCCAAGATCCTTATCAGTGTGTTTTAAAATATTTCTCTGCTTTCTTTCTTTCTCCTATCCTTTCTTTGAGGCAAGGTCTTGTTATTTACCTCAGAAGTGGCATGGATTTGCAACCCCGTTTCTTCTACTTCCAACATGATAGGATTGTAGACGTATAATGGTGCATGCTTGGCTCTGAATTCCTTTAATCAAAGTTATTCTTTCATTTTTTTTCTTTGAACATTTTACGTATGTCATTGTAAAACATTCATCAGACTATTATATGAAAGTAATTTGCTATAGAATGAGTTTGTTGGTAACTCATTTGGCTGCTTGTCTTTTACAGCATTAGATCTCTCCGTGCATAACCAAATTTTGATTTGTAGGCTCATTATTTTTCTCTCTCTTACTTGCCTTTACATTCTCCCTTTTATTCTGACTGTTTTATAGTCTGAAGTTAAGTCTGATAGTTATACTTCAGAATTCTTTTCTCACAATGATCTAACAAATACAATCAAAGATAGCAGCTATGTTTCTTCAACTCCAAGTTTCAAGGCACTGTTTGTTCCTTTTATTCTCCTGAACCTGCAATTTGCTTCTAGTTGTAGCACTGACTAATGTTGAGGGAAATTTCTTTAAGAGCTTAAAGAACTTAACTCTGAGAAGAGTGGAGACCCTCCTAGCCTCTGGCTGTACCCTGCTTTTGTGTACTTGCCTTATATCACACACATGGTTTGTGCCTCTGTGCCTTTACTTGGCCCGGTAGATATTAGACGTCAGGCTACCACTGTATGTTCTCAGGCCCTCAGCTCCACAGGCTTATAGTCTCTGCCCATTTCTGTGACACAGATAAACATTACCTGTACTTGACTTTCACTACATCTTTTAAAAGACTTTTTATATCTTTTGACTCATGCTAAGAGTTTGATTCATGGACATTTTTAGAGGAAGAATTCACTAAGGAATAGATTATTAGAAATCCAATTGATTCTGACTCTTTACCTCACTCACTATGAGTGGAATATCAGTTGTGACTATATAAAACTATCATATGCTTCTATTAAAACCTTAAGGCTACCTAAAAAGTACTGGGCATTTTCAGCTTCTGTAGGAAGAGATAGCTCTACCTCCCCTCCCACAAAAACTCATGACTTGGTGAATTCTCAAAGTTGGAAAGGAAAATCAGATTTAGGGCTGCCAAACATAGCACATACCCTAGAAATATCTGAATCTGTGAAGATGTGTTCTCTGTATGAATGATGCATGCATTCTTTCTTTTCTATACTAAGGAAATACTCAAACAGTAACATGTTAACATTTAATGCTCAGGTAATGGGAGTAGTAGGCCCTACAGATCAGTATGAGCACATAAAGGAGAGGGGTTTCATTATTGTTGAAATTCACAATGGCCTGATTTTATACTTTATAATAGCTTTTAATCTGCATTGCTTGGAACTCTAAAGGCCCATCTGTTCCAACAGAAGACTTTGTCAACTTTATATTTTTATGACATTACTGTAATTGCAGGTTTTGGAGATATTTGTAGAGTTTGAGCTTAAAAGGATGAGAAAAATAATCTATAAAAAGGGTTGGGATGGCATCAAGTTTTTAACAGCTACCATGCAATCACAGATGCCAGGGACATTTAACAATTTAATTATATTGAACTTGAGGTTCTTCTTCTAGTTTTAAAACTTGCAGACTTTTGGTAACTTAGAAAATGGGGAGAAGAGAAAAATAGCACTTCAAGTCTCTCTTTTCTCTTATCCCATAGATTTCCTTTGCTTTATGCCCAGTGGAAAAGATCACCACTCCCTTGGCTCCTATGTGAATCTCTCTGTGAACAATATCCACATTTAAAATGAACATGGCAGGTCCCAAGATCTTTGTCTTACAGTTTGGTCTTTGTCTTTCTTCAAGTGCCAAATTGGAATGGGCTTTTTCTTTCCCAAGGCCTTTCCCCACTCTTAGCTGTGGTCAAATATTTGGATTATCATTTGGATTCCAGTATGTCATTTGAGTTGCTTCATCCAGTGTGATTCTAAATAATTAAGACAACATTTGATTCCACTGTGACCATTCTAATGTATTCCATCTTAAAAACTGACTTGTCATGTCTATAATGTTCCTGTAGTGTGCCCCATTGCTTCCTTGGTGTGTTCTTGACTTGCAATCCAGGGAAGCTTCAGTGTATGCCTTGCGTCCTCACATAATAACAGGTTTAATTGACTGACAGCAATTTTGTGGCAATCTATCACTTTTCCTCTGTGACTATTTACCTCTATTGCTTATCAGCTGATACCTCTGCTTAAATGCATGTGTGCTAACCACTTCAAGCATGATATTGTTTTAGACTATGTTTTCTCACTCTGTACACAACTAGTAGTACTTTTATTGGAAGAGGTAAAGTGAGAGTGAAGAGTAACCAGGCCTGGGAGCCACAAGTGAAAAGGAAGTAAGAAATGTGTATGTTTCACTTGGGAAGAGCAGTTAAGAATGTACTCAGTCAGGAGTCATTTCTTCTCAAAGATTGAGTGCTACTTTGCTTTATGGGCTTCACCATGGTACTTACTGTGCCGTAAATGTTTGTTTAGGAAAGCCACAACTTAACTCGTTTTACTGTTCAGAGTTTTAAAAGATTTCTATTAGATTATTTTATGTGTCTGTGTGAAAACCTGCGTATATGTATGTCTGGTGCTCATGGAGGCCAGAAGAGGGCACTGGAGCACGCGGGTGATGGGCGCCAAATCCACGTCCTCTGTAAGTGTATGTGCTCTTAACTGCTGAGCCATCTTTCCTACCCTTGTTGCCTATAATGTTTTAAGATTTAATATGTCTATATTACACTACTTATTATAGTTAGTCAAATGATTTTAAAATGTAGATAGTTGGAGGATTTATTTAAAATAGGAAAAAAAAGAAATACTTCAGAAAGTTTCCAAGTAGTTATACATTTATTGTGGAATTTTGATTTGTTTATTTACTCAAGCTGCCGTATTGCTGTGAACATATTATGAACTATCAGGAGAATTCTTTATTTGAGGGACATACATTGGTACCTAGCATCAATAAAATCTAAAATATCATGATCTCACTAAGATTTTACCTCTTGGTTTCTATCCTGTGAAGCCATGATTACTGACGTATATCCAAGCAAATTATCTGAACATGCCATTTTTCATTATACCCAACATTTTCACAAGCAATTAAGCTATTTTCCTAAGAGGAAAGGTATTAGCTTCCTGTCATGAGATTAACACACTTTCTGTGAAGTCTAGGTAACATTACAGTAAAAACAAGTATCAAGAACAAATGAATAAGCTAGATCTTAGGTTTAAAAACAAAGTGGACCATACAATTATAATGACAACAGTGTGCTGGCAAAGACAAAATTTCAACACAACATAGAACAAAAACATCACGTGCTGAATCAAGTTTGGTGGTTCATACCTTTAACCCCAGCACTCAGAGGGCAGAGGTAATCAGGTCTCTGAGATCGAGGACAGCCTAACCCACAAAGTGAGTTGCAGGAGAGCCAGGGCTATAGAGAAAAACACTGTCGCAAAACAAAACTAAACAAAACTAAACAAACCCACACCCATCCCCCCCCAAACAAAATGAAAATAAAACATCATGTGTGAATATCATACTGATATCAATGCCAGGGGTAAATTTGGGATAGAGTGAATCCTTTTCCACAACCAAACAAGAGGTCAAGGTCAGGTGGAGGCCATGTGGAAGTCTACAACAGGCTGAGTTAATCTTTTCTCCTTTAGGAACATATAGGAGAGTTGGCGAGTGAGGAGGAATGGAGTTATGGATACGACTTTACAAGTTGACAACTCCCACCACAATCTTCTATGTTTCCATGTCCTCTTCCCAACCACATTCCCGACTGCAAGTTTTGATAACAACTGGTACTTCTCTATTTACAGAATAGTCTCTATTTTAGAATGGTGTATAAATCGAATCATAATCATATAGTCTTTGGGACTACCTTATGTGACTCTCTCTAGTTCTCTTGCAATTCATTCAATTTATTGCATGCATCAATAGTTTGTTCCTTTCTTTTGTTTAAAAATTTATCATTAGTATGATGATTGTGGTTGTGGTGTGTGTGTGTGTGTGTGAGTCAAAGCACAGGTATGTCATAAGGCTTCTGTGGAGTTCAGAGGACAACTTTTAGGAGACAAATCTTTGCTTTCACTGCAGATTCTGTGAATTAAATAAGCTAAGGTCATCAGACGTAAACAATAAACACTTTTATGCAGAGTCATCTCCCGAGCCGTAATTTGTCCTTTCTTTTGATATATAATATTCCAGGTTGCATGTGGCTGTATACTAATCATGAAGCACATCTGGGTTGTTTCAAGTGTTTATCTAATACAAATAAAATTTCAATTACTGTAAGGCTTTGAAGCAAGCATGTTTTTATTCTTTTATGATAAATGACCAAGAGTGCAATTATCTGGTTTTATGATGAGTGCATGTTTAGTTTTATAAGAAATGATCAGAGTGGCTATACCACTTTATATTGCCAATAACAAAGTATGAACCATCCAGTTGCCCATTTCTTCACCATCATTTGGTTTTGATAATATTTTATTTTACCTATTCTAACAGACATATAATTGTATCTTATTATGATTGTTATCATTCAAATACTGTTTGTATATAAATTCATAAAATTGTGTGATTTTTCCTCTCATGCTTTGCTAATACAGTAGCTAACTAACACTTATCTATTTGGTGTGGAAGGAAATTTTGTTTTTAATGAACTAATTTTTAAACAGCTTTACATTCATAGCAAAACTACCTAGAAATTGCAGAGGAGATAGGTCTATATTTTCTTCTACCACCACACACACACATAGTCTTGCTCTCTAGGAGCATCTCTAGCAGAATTATAATCAGTCAGTTTGATTGGCATACCATTATTACCACATAAGTCTGAAATTCATATTAGGGTCCATGCTTGATGTTGAATATTCTGTGGATATTGTTAGATCTATCTTGACATATGCATAACACTGTAATATTATACAGAATAGCTGCATAGTGTGACATAGCCCCTGTGTTCTGCTCATTCTTTTTTGCTTTACCTCAACTCCTGGTAACTACTGATCTTTACACTGTTTCAGTTATTTTGCCTACCTCTAAATGTCACATGACTAGAATCATAAGTAGGTAGAGAGCATCTCACCAAAATTATACACACTAGCAAATGCAATATGAAAGGGTGCTCAGCATTACATGTCAGTAGGTAATTTCAAACTAAACAATGCCACTATGCATCCACTACAATTAGGAAAATCCAAACATTGTTAATATTAATGTGTGTCAGGGTCAGTGAGGTAAAAGCAAGTGCCAATAATCCTGATTTCAGTCTTTAAGACCCACATGCATGTTAGAAGGAAAGAACTGACTCCTACATGTTGTTCTCTGACATTGGCATGAGAGTATGCATGTATGTGAATATAAGTAAATTCATGTAATTTTAAATTTAAAGTATGTGGAGCATCAGGAACTCATTATTTTTAGGAATGCAAAGCACTGTAACTACTTTGGAACATAGTTTTGTAGCTTCTTGCAAGACTGAATGTACTATCCAACCCACCAGCAATGCTCACAAGTATTTACCAAGTTGAAAATGCACATAAACACCTGTGCATAGGTGCTTATCCAGATTGGTTCATATTGTTCAACTTTGGAACTAGCCAGTATGTCATTCAGCAGATAAGCGGATAAACTGGAATACAATAAAATCTTATTTAGCAATAAAAAGAAATGACCCATCAAATTATAAAAGACATGAAGGGAATTCCAGCACACATTACTGACTGAACGATGCTAATGTAACATAAACTCTAAACATATAACATTCTCATAATGACAACTGGAAAGAGTGGTTCCAAAGGTGTGAGGGGGAAATAAGGAGGAGCACATGTATGGGGCAGAAAAGATGCTTAGAAGTATTATGAATGCAAAAACATACATAGACACTTAGAAATAGTTTAGAAGTTTCTGATGAAGCTAAATACAATATTATCACATAATCCTACAATTAAACTGCTAGTTACTCACCCAAATGGATTGAAACTTGGGCCTACACAAAAAAAACTGGTACAAAAATGGTTATAATAGTTTACATCTAGCTACCAAGATTGAAAGTACCCAAGATGTTCATTCAATAAGTTAGTGCAGAAACAAATTATAGTAAACTTATACAATAGAATATTATTCAATAATAAAATATAAATGAGGTATTGATTCACTAAACACAAGATGACAATTCACATGCATATTGCTAAATGAAAGAAGCCAGTCTAGAATGATTAAATATATTGTCCCAACTTTATGGTAATATGGAAAATACAAAACCACAGAGACAGTAAACTATTTCAGAAAGGGCCCAGATTGGGGAAAAGATAAAAAACTAGAGCATAAAGGATACTATAATTTTAGTTTAGTGATATCATGCATTCATCAAAACCTGTAGAAGCTCTTAGGGCACAGTAATGCACATCTATAATCCCAGAGGTTGAGGCAGAAAGACAGCTAGTTTGAGGTACAGTCTGGGCTACATAGCAAGACTTGATCTGAAGAACAAAAGCAAGCAAACAAACAAAATAAAGCAAAACAAAGCTAACAAAAATTCCTCACACAAACAGAAAACCCATCATAGAGCTATCCACCATAAAGAATGAATGAAGGTTACTATAAACTGAACGTTCATTCATAATATTTAATATTGGTTATCCATTTCTAATAACACATGTACCACAGGTGGAAAAAACTTTGAGGGTGGTCTGGGAATATAATTCCACGAGTTGAGTGCATGCCCAGTATGAAGAAATCCCTGGGTTCAAGCCTTAGCACAACATAAAATGGATATCCTGGCATCAGGGAGGTGGAGACATGAGGATCAGAAGTTCAAGGTCATTCTTGGCTACATAGAGAGTTTGAGGCCAGACTGGGCCAAACTGGGTCAAAAAAGCCAGACAACAATAAAACCAAAATGACAACAACTGTACTCTCCAGTCAGTGTTTACATAAACTTATATTACAAGAAACAGTAGATTACCTTTTTAAAAATATATTTACTATATATATTCCAGCAATCATACTTATAAGAATGTAAGGAAATGAAAATTTATAATCCCACAAAGCTCTGTACCTTGATATTTACAGTATTCACTTCCCTATAACCTTGAACTTGCAGCAACCTTTGAAAAGCATGGCTCTCTGTGTCCCCCTTCTTACTCCCTTGCTTCCTAGTCATACTCCACATGGAGCCCTCACCACTCCAAAAGCTGTAAACCAAAAGAAACACTCTCACTTTATAAACTTATAATGTCTAGGTTAAATATAGTATTTTCCATGGCAACAGAACACCTAACAGGATAGGCTTATATTTTGGAATGAGTAGACTACTTTGTCCATTGAATTGTGAATCTGAATTGTGATGGTAGGCACACAATCCTATACCTTTGCTGAAACTCACATGTACTAGAAGAAGAAACCATATGATATAGAAGAAACAGCTATGTATAATATATATTATAAATAATATAACAATAGTATATTAAAATATTAAATATTAAAACAATAATATAATAAAACAATAATATAGCAGTGTAAATACATATCTAATATACATGTAAATACATGTAAAACAAATAAAAATGTATATAAATGGAAAATCAAAGGGTAACATATTCCTCTTGTAAATGTATCATATACTACACAAATAAGGTTTAACATTTTTAGAAACATAGTGACCTTGGAACCTTAGGACTTTGCTTTTGGGAGAAAACCCATTCAAAATTGCTACATTCTTTTTTAAGAGTTAACTTTGTTCAGAAACAAATTATGTTCAAAACATTTTCTCAGGGACTACTAACAGAAGAATTATAATGTGAATCGTAATTGCTAGGGAAAAACCAGTAGCTTCATCTACCGCATTGCCAATATTTTGTCAGAAAAATCTATAGACTTTTAGAGCTACATTATTTGAAGTTAAAGGCTTAGATAAGCCTCTGCATCATGTTTTAGAAACAAAAGGGGCATTTAGAGACTATGCAATGGCTAGTACTAATAGACATGGAACTAAAAATTACATTTTAAGTTTGTCAAACTTAAAATAATCCACTGTAAAAGCCACAAAGAACTAAAATCCCTTCATACTTAAATAGTAATGTGCATATATGTCTAAAAGCAAGTAACAATGAATGCCATGGATATGACAATATCAGAGCACTTGTATATTGTTGGTTGGATGTAAAAATGGAGGAAAACAGTCTGACAGTTCCTCACTAAGGTAAATATAGAGTTACCATATGGTTCAGCATCTGTACTCTTAGATATAATACCTAAGTGAATTGAAAACAGGTTTTCGCTGGTCAGTGGTGGAGCACGCCTTTAATCCCAGCACTTGGGAGGCAGAGACAGGCAGATTTCTGAGTCTAGGCCAGCCTGATCTACAGAGTGAGTTCCAGGACAGCCAGGGCTACACAGAGAAACCCTGTCTCGACACCCCCCCCCCCAAAAAAAACAAAATAAAACAGGTTTTCAAAAAAAAATTTAAACATAAGTGTCCATATCATCACTATTCACAGCATCCAAATAGTAGGAACAACTCCAGAGCCTAACAACTAATGAGTGGATAAACAAAAGGTGATAAACTGATTAAATAATATATATAATATATTCATATGTAAAAGGAGTGAGGTTTACCACAATAAAAACAAGGAAGAATGTATAGATAGATGAACCTAGAAAATACCATCTTAAAGGAAATAAACTAGACACAAAGCCATAATATTACAAAGGCACAAAGCATATTTGTAGTTTTTTAGAAGGTAGAGAGAAGAGAGAATGGGGTGTGGCTGCTTAAAGGGTTCAGCATTTCGTTTCCCATTCACAAGGTTTTCAAGAAAAAGTCTAGAAATAAACCTAATCAAGGAAATGAGAGACCTCTATACAGAAAACATTAACTCTCTGGATGAGGAAGAAACAAGAAGATAGACCCATTTCTCATGCTCACAGATCAATTATTATTGTGAAAATGAGCATTCTACCAAAATTCCACATTGAGTAGAATCTCAATCCAAATGCCTGCGATATTCTTCACAGAAATAGAAAAAAAAAAATCCTAAAGTTTATATGGAACCACTTCTCAGGGGTCTGATACTCTCTTCTCACTCTCTATCAACTTCTGTATGCAGGTGATATACGTTCATACATGCAGGCACATGTGAACACCCCCAAACAGACAGACAGACAGACACAGACACACACAGACACACACACACACATACACACACTAAATTTAAACTATGCAAATCTGAAATTTTAATCTACCCCCACTTCTCCCACCTCTATAAATGTTGGTATTTTGTTACCATTTGTTTAGTCTTTTCAAGGGACTAATTCTGCAGTCCATCTCATAGGATGTAGCTGTTGATTTCTTTTCTGGTAAATTTTGTTTTGTTTTCAAAGTTTCAACAGATTTGCATAGCTTAGTGGTTATCCAATTATTGTTCAGAGGATGTGCTTAAATTTAGGCAATAAGACTTCCAATTGTGTATTGATGTGGATCATGTGATGTTTAGGAAAAAGACTCCATATTCAAAGGTTTCCAGGCATGCTACAGCTTCACCTTTCTGTAATTGCAAAATATCATGCTCACCCAGGGAAAAAAAGTTCACCAAGACTATCAGTCTCTCTAGAGTATAAATCTAGTGCTGCACGCACACTATCTTTCATATCCTGTGGACTCTGATTGCTTCCCAAGAGCCACTGTAGCTCCCCTGTTTGCTGCTTCTCACCATTCAATTTTTTTGTTGCTGTGTTTTATTGCTTGTCTTAACTAATATAATGACCTCAGACTAATTGTAATGTACCCTTCCCTGGTTATTTGTGCTAGAAATGGCTATTGCTTTTCAAACAGCTCCTCAGCATGAGTTTTTCTGTGCTCTAATGCAAATCAAGCACAACTCCCATGTAGAACTGATAAGAAGCCCCAGACTACAATGCCACAGAGTCACAATCTTCTTACCAGGGTTCAGTAACCTTTCCTCCCTCAAACAAATATTTCTCAATTTGGTGCTTGACTTCAGTCAGTTTCCATAGAGTCCAGGAATGTTGTTTCATCCAATTTTATTGTTGCGAGTTTTATTCTTTCTTTTTCTGTCTTTCCTTTTGGTTTTTGAGACAGGACTTTACTATATAGCCCAGGCTGCTTTTGAATGTGGGATACTTGTGCCTTGGCCTCCCAGTGAGCTGATATTACAGGCTTGTATCATTATTGGCTCATCATTGCTTCTGGTGGAGAGGATTCACTGAGTTCTCCACTGTACCATTCAGCGAACCAGGCTTCTTGCTCTATGCAGTTTTCTGTCCAATTGGGATATTAGCATGTTGAACATCCACTGCAGCATGAGCTTACAAGCTTCCAACTCCATCATTTTTTTCTTTCATATCTGGCAATTCTGAGTATTCTCTATCAGAAACATAACCAAACACATTTGTGTCTTTTTATGATGTCATAAATTATTGAATAATAATAAACTCACAAAGTACAGGTAGTCCTGGTTTTCTTACTAGCAAGACAAGGCAAAGACACACAAGTTCTTTTATTATAATCTTAATTAGTAACATTACCTCTCAGTTCACACACTATACACTACACAGTAACTATGTACATTTATATGGATGTATGTGTTCAATTCAGTGACTCTCCCACAGACTAGGCTACACACTGCTCTGTAGTCTCCAACCTCTCCTCCACCAGGGATTCTTCCAGATAGCTGACAGGTAGGCATTGTTCTCACTAAGAAGCCAAGTCCTCTCCCTCTCCTTCTTCTCCGAGCAGAGCAGGAAGAAAGAAGCTACCTTAATGCTCAGGCTTTAAGATAATTTGACCATCATTATACATTGACTAGCTCGACTTCACTATCCAATGTCTTTCTGACTCCTCTTAGAAAGTCTAAGTCACAGAGTCCCTGTATCACAGGTCCACAGGTTATATATATCATATTCTTCCTCTTCCCAAATCATTCTAGATCCTCGTCCCCTCCCTATACTCCAAACTCTTAAGTTCATTCTCAAAAGACAAACAAAAACCTAATACAACAACCAAACCCTCAAAACCAAGAACCTCCTCAAAAAAAAAAAAAAAAAAACACCAATCAGCAACCAAATCAACCTACACACACACACACACACACACACACACACACACACACAATCACACACCACCACTACAACCAACAACAGCAACTGTGGAACCCATTATATGTTGGTCAACTGGTTCTGAACATGAGGCCTATCCTGGAGTTCTTGATACAGTGTATCAAAATAAGCCCAGTGTATCAAGGTACACCCAGAAAACTGATTTTTCCCTCTCTCAGACTTAGAAATGACAGTTCAGTTATTAACCAATTCTCTAGTGGATAGGTTTTCTTTCTTCCTTCCTTTCTTTCTTTTCTTTCTTTCTTTCTTTTCTTTCTTTCTTTCTTTTCTTTCTTTCTTTCTTTCTTTCATTCTTTCTTTCTTTCTTTCTTCCTTCCTTCCTTTCTTTCTTTTGAAAACAACAAAATAAAATATAATACAATAAAAAGAAATCTTTCACTTCAGAATTGGATAAGACAAACTAACAGAAAGAAAAGAGCCCAGGAGAAGGAACAAGAATCATAATAAGCCAACTTGTCTACCCCTTCAGGAATCTCATTTAAAAAAAAATTGCTAAATTAGAAGTCATGATATATACAAAGAGGACCTAGCACAGACCCATGGTGGCCCTGTGCATACAGCTTCAGTCTCTATGAGTTCATATGAGCTTTCTTGTTTTCATGGTGTCCTTCATTATCTCTAGTTCTTACACTCTTTCTACATGGTATTCTCCAGGATTCCTTGAGCTCTGAGGGGAGGAATTTGATAGAGACATCCCATTTAGAGCTGAGTGTTCCCAAGGCCTCTTTCTGTATAATGTCTGGCTGCAGGTCTATAACTTGTCTTTGGCTACTTTGTGGGTTCTTCTTTCTTCCCCATTCTCTACCCCCTTTCCACCCTTTCAACCTCCTAACCCTAGATAGGAGAGAAAAAAGGATAGAAGAGAAAGGGGGTAATGTCATCATTAGACTACTTTCTGCTGATTAGGGGCTTTGAGCTCCTTGGGGCAAGATTGATCTTTGCTGTTGAGATATCTAATTTCTTCTTGTTAATTGTTTCTTCTTTGCACATTACTATTTAACAAACCAACAACCAACAACCTGCCCCTCCTTTCAGGACCCTAGCATTTACATATTCTCTGAAGAGCTCCCAGAATTCCAAATGTCACACAATTGCAGGAACTATCTGCAGCTGGCAAAATACCACCTCTGCTCAGCTACTGTGGACACCCTGAAGCAGCCCATATCCCATACCTGGGATTAAAATGAAAACATATTCTTATAATATTCCTGTGCTTTTTAAACTGTCACTACAGTGGGTCTTTGTATTTGTTTCCATCTGCTGCAGGTGGAAGCATCTCTGGTAGTGGTTGAGTAAGGCACTGATCTATGAGTATAGCAGAATACAAGTGGGGGTCATTTTATTGTTACTTTTGTCAGACCAGTATTATTTGCTATAATCCAAGGACCTAGGAGAAAGGTCGCCTAGTCCCTTGGGATTATCTAGTCTTTGGTTCTTGTTCACCCATGCAGTATTGGATATGAATTCAGTCTTGCAGAGTAGGCTTAAGTCAAAACTGTTAGTAGCTGGTTATTCCCTCCCATCAGCTTTGTACTACCATTACCCTACTAAGCCTACCTCCCTTGCCATGCTGGAGCCCTCTTTTCTAGAAAATATTTGAGATTAGAGGTTCCCTTTGTCTAGAAGGCCTGAGATAAAATCTCAGACCCCTCCTGTTTGTGTGTTTGATGTTAAATATATTTTATCTAAAAAATTCATTTTTATGTATGTCTTGAACTTCTCATTCTCCCTTCAGGTCTTAAATCTAATAAATTGATACTGAAAACAAAGTGCTTGAGAGATAAGTTAAGACAAATCTCCTTTTAGATGTTTTCATTGCCAAGGACTTCCTACTTTCAATATTCCAACCTTGTTGTCTTTCATTACAAGGATCCTGTGATCTTCATCTTTAAGATCTTGTGTTCTTCATTACGAGGATCCCATGTCCTTCATCCTTAGGACCTTATGTCCTCTATCCTTAAGACCTTGTGTCCTTAATTAATGAGACTCTGTTTCTTCCATTACCAGGACTTTTTGTTCTTCATTGCTGGACATTTTATTCTCTGGTGCCAAACCCTTTGGCAAATCTTGCAGGCCAGAAACCAAAAACTGTAGTTCCATGTTAGGGACTCCTACCAGGTTCTTTTCCCAGACCTGCTTATTTCCCTGGATGCTGGGGCTTCAGCTTAGATCACATTTCCAAAGCAGAAACTTATGTCAATAAAGATGTTCAACTCTTTCTTTTGTTTTTCCCCAGGCTCTGACTCACCAAACAAATAACTCTAATGCACATGACTTGACTCCATCCACCTAAAGATATCCCCCCAGGGTTGCTTTATATATAACTTTTAAAATTCTTTATTGTTGAGATGATATCAAATGTAAAAACGTCTTTCATAATGACATTTGGTTACAACACAAATTAGGTAACAACAGACAAAAGACCTGACAGTGGTACCTTTGATATTAAGTTTCTTAGGGACTTTGAAAATTTCATACAATGCAATGACAAGTGGTACAAATTCCTTACATCTGTGCTTTCTGTTTTCATAATCATCTCATCCTCTATCAACCCTAAATTACATTTCAAAATCTATGACTGAATGAAAAGCCTGCTCCATCCAGAGACTAAGACCCGTAGGGCAGAGAAACAGACCTTAAATTTAAGAAGAAAAGAACAATTAAAAACTCCTTGTTCTTTAAGAGATTTCACAGACTTTGACTCTGTGGACTGTTCCTTCCCTCTCTACATCACCCCACTATTGACTCAAATTTTACCCAAATTGGTTTCAATTCTGTCTGAACCAGCTCTTTCCCCCATACTTTGAAGTGACATACTTTCCCAGTCACTTTGAAGTGACTCTTTTCCCAAGTTCTCTGTGTACACTCCATGGCTTCAGGCTCCAATATGCTCACATGTCCAACAAAGCACAGCCAATGCATAAAGTCCCTCAGTTCTCTTTTTCTTCATACAGTGGCTGTGGATGCCAACTTCTTCCCCTCATCTTGCTTCCAACACTCCATTTCATTGATTCTCCCTGGCTCTAACCTTCTTCCCTCCAATTTCATACTCAAAAGACCCAGTGTTCTCAGATTCACATGGAAACTTGACTTCCTAGCTAGTCCTTTGCCAAGTAACTGTAGTCAAAGGTATTCTCCATATATACTTACCCATCTTACTTGTTAGATTTTATGAAATTTAAAAATCATCTGATATCCTTCTTTAAAGATTCCACTCAATGTACTGAAAATTTTCAATGTATTTTAATGTATGGACCTTACTTTCTAGGACATCTAAGTCATTATCTCTTTTACTAAGGCTGAAGGATAAAACATATTTGGGCTTCAGATAAGGATTTTGCAGACTTTCTTCATACTCAGGATCTAAATCAATATTCTGCTGTAAACACAGAAGTTCCTTCATTCAACCCCAATGGTATTATCAGCTTGGCTCTCTGGATATGCCACATATGCCTCATATCTTTCTTTATTTTTTTTCCAATGCAAAAGCAAGAAGTTTATTTTCCAGCACATTGATCCCTCAAGGCGAGTGATGAGAAGGTGACCCCAAATGTCTATTACAAGCAGTTTTTATACTTTTTAGGGGCACAGGTTACATCAGCAAGATTACAGTTCAAATTATTGGCTAAGTTTATTGACCTTTAAATCTGTTGGGTAGCAAGCATGACACACATTTGAACTCTACCAGGGACTTTTCAGAGGATCTGTTGACTATTAGTACATTCTGAGAATTTTTTACTCAAGAATGTTCCTGTGGGTGAAGAATGGAACTTGGCCTAGCCTTGACCCCAGGCAGGAGGGGGAAGCTGTAAGGAGGGTATGAGATGGGAAAATCTCTTAGGGACCTCCTTTTACTTGTATAAGACCCAACCCTGGAGCTATGCTCAGAGGTCTTGGGTACCTAACACATATTCTTCAGGTCCTGTCCTCTGGGTCTCATATTGTTGGCACAGGACCATCAGCTCTACTGCTCCTATTCTCTCTTTTATGAGGGCTATAAGCTTGTTCAATATGCAGGGTCCAAAAGTCAACAATAGCAGGAGAGCAATTAGGAGTCCTAACAAGGTGGATATGAGGGTGGTTAACCAAGGGGAGGAGTTAAACCAAGTCTCAAACCAGCCCTGACTCTGTTCTCTTTCTCTCTTCTGCTTGGCTAGATCTTCTCTCACCTTGGCCATTGAATCTTTAACAACCCCAGAATGGTCTATATAAAAGCAACACTCCTCAGCTAAGGCAGGACATAGCCCTCTTTGCTAGAGGAAAAGTTAAGTCTAAACCCCTCCCATTCTGTAGTACTACTTCTGATAATGAAGTCAATGATTCTTGAAGGTGACTGGTGGAAGTTTTTAGTCTCTCTATATCTAAATCAATGGCTGCCCTCAGACTGTCATACTTTTTCCCTTGTAAGACCAAAGTGGAGGTCCTGGTGGCTGCCCAGGCCACTCCCAACCCTAACAGAAGGGTGACGGTGAATGCTGTAACAGGTTTGGCAGACAGGCACATAGGATGGGGGAAGGAGAAAGGAACCAGAATCCAAAGGTACCACCAGGCTGTCATGATCAACTTCGAGTGATCTTGAGCTTGAGTGGACTGTCCAGTCTTCTGTTCCATCCAGCAGGGGTCCTGGCAGGCTTTTGCAGGTTTCACATGGAAAGCGTGCACCCAGGCCACAATACTATCCACCTTGAGGGGCTGTGGGAGTGGCTAGCAGTACCAGGAAGGATCCCTTCCATGAGGATTCCAGTAACTGTTCCCAGTGCCTCCTTACATAGACTCAGTCACCAGACTGAGGAGTCTCTGGCATCCCTGGAGCATTTAAGACAGACAGTTTGCACCAAATCTTGTGTTGTATTGACTGAAGGGCTTGGAGCCTCAAGAAGAGGTTCATACTAGTGAGTTGGGATACCTCCAAGGAGGGCCCAGTGGACACTAAGGGAGTTGGGGTACCACACAGGATCTCAAAAGGGGTCAGGTTAAAATGGTAGTGGGTGTTCCGGTGAAAGACAGTAGAACACTTCTGGTGTTCTAGTGAAAGACACTAGAAAAGAGTGAGAAAAAGATAGATGGGCAATGTTTATCCATGTTACAGCACTGAGCCGTGGAATTCTTTCCAGGGTTCCTTGGATCAGAGCCTGGTTGCTGGCAGATGTAACAAGCTATACTTTACCACCTGACATCAATAGATCAATTAAAGACACAAACAATAGTGAAAAGTAGAGAAAGGAAATTTACCCAAATGGGTGACCACTTTAGGAAGAGGAACAAATAAGGAGGCATAATGACCTCCTTCTAATTCCACCTTCAGGAGACATTGACCTGAGGTTTAGTTTTAAATAAAAGACAAGAGGCATGCATAATTAAGAAATTCCAATCAAGGTGTGGTCCCACACATCATTGACCCACCATTGTCTCAGCTCTTGATCTGTCCAACAAGTTGTCAGCACATTGTAAAATCTCTTCCAGGGAGACAAGTTTCTCCCCTTGCTGGGTGCCAGGGTTTCAGGCATTTTCTTTCCCCCCAGCATGAGATTCTTGGGAAATTCCAATTCCTTGAGGTCTATTGTCTCAAAAGGATAACAGCCAAAGTGAAAGGCAGTTGCCTCTCTTTAGAATGTCTTTCCCTCCCACCCAGATGATTACATAATGAGTAACTCAAGCAATTCAAAACCTGTAGCCTAGTTGAGCACATTTTGCTATCTCAAAACAAGCATAGACAGGTAAAGTCAAATAAACGATCCAGTTTACCTCTTGGAAAACTGTAATAATATTGATATCATTGTAAAATGCTGAAAAAGAAAGCAAGAGACCAGATGCTTTCTTCCACTAGAATCAAACCTATAATCTGATGGCATTGCAACTAAGTGTCCAATGAGAATTGTATTTAATAAGTTCATTAACTCTTATTCTCAAATTACTGTTCTTTTGATTACATGTAATCTATTTAAAAGACCATAGCATATTTAAGCAGTGTTCATTAAGAAAAGAAAAATATATAATACACTTATATTTAATATCCTTTTTTGTACCAAGAGATCCTAAGATAAACTCATTAGGAAAACCCAGAAAGGTTGTAGAATATGATCATTGTACAATCTGTGAGAGAATCTTGTTATATTTATAAACCATTAAATCAATTTCTTTTAGTTAACAGAAACTTTTGTGATAACTAAATAGAATGTTTCCCCCTTGTTTATTACTATTAATTATTCTAATCAAAATATATATCTAGAAAATAAAGTCATACACATCACATCCAGTTTTATATCTATTGAACTTCACTGTTTTTATTTATATTAATTATAGCTATTGTATTAGAATCATGACTCACATCCAGACAGACCATACCAGGCCAATACAGTTCCACATGGGAAGTTTGTTGTGGGGAAAGAGGGCAAAAGGTGGCAACAAAGACAAAGGGGAAAAAGAGGCAGAGGTCAGGAGAGTATGCCTTTTATTTAGGTTGAGACTTAACTGTTCACAAGTAAAGGTGGGAAATGAGCCAAGTAGATTCCTGGAATGTATGGCAATTGCCATGGCAACAGATGCATGGGTCCCTGTCGCCTATGGGTGATGGCACCGGGTTCAGAGGCAATCTGCCAAGCCAGTTCCTGATACCAACATACCTCCCTTTTGCTTATCATAAAGAGAAGAAAAAAAGGGGAGGAGGGTGAAGCTAATGATGAAAAGGGAATAGGAGCATCCTGTCTCTTAAACTGCTTCCTGCTGTCTAGGGGTGTTGTCAATTTTGGGGTGTAGCTAACTTTCACCATTGGGGTCCACTTAGTTAGTGCTTGCATCAGGCTTCTCTGTGTACAGTGGCTGATAATCCTGTAACAGGGACTGATTAATATTTTGGTTAGAATTTTTTTATATTGTCATTTAAAGAATGTAGAAACAAGATTAATGAGGAAGGGAGTGAATAATAATGAAAGGGAATATCCACTTCCATACAGGATTTTCGAAAATCCCAGAATTAGAGGCCTCACGTTCTCTGAAATTCTGTATGTCTGATTGTAGCTCCTGGATTTTATTTCTTGCTAATCCAGATAGGTTGACATAGAAACAGCATTATTCTTGGAGAAACAGGCAAAGACCACCTTCTTTAGCTCTCAGGACATCTAGTCCCAGTCAGTTCTGAAGCAGCACAACTGCCAAAGATTCCATCTGTTTATGGATTGTAAGCATGGTTTCAGACATTTTTTGAAAGGCACTGTCAAGCGTGGAAGTGAACTTATTCGATTGCTGTCTTAGTCAGGGTTTCTATTCCTGCATAAACATCATGACTAAGAAGCAAGTTGTGGAGGAAAGGGTTTATTTAGCTTACTATTCCACATTGTTGCTGATCACTAAAGGAAGTCAGGACTGGAACTCAAGCAGGTTAGGAAGCAGGAACTGATGCAGAGTCCATGGAGGGATGTTTCTTACTGGCTTGCTTGCTTCCCTTGGCTTGCTCAGCCTGCTTTCTTATTGAACCCAAGACTATCAGCCCACAGATGGCACTACCCACAAGGGGCCCTCCCCCCTTGATCACTAATTGAGAAAATGCCTTACACCTGTATCTCATAGAGGCATTTTTCTCATCTGAAGCTCCTTTCTCTGTGATAACTCCAGCTTTCATCAAGTTGACACACAAAACTAGCCAGTACACCTCTGCACCTGAAATTCTCTCTTCTATCTCTTTTATTCTGTTAGTGACGCTTGCATCTATGACTCCTGATCTCTCTCCTAGGGTTTCTATATCCAG
This sequence comes from Rhynchomys soricoides, assembly GCA_019843965.1. NCBI lineage: Eukaryota > Metazoa > Chordata > Mammalia > Rodentia > Muridae > Rhynchomys > Rhynchomys soricoides. Next base: position 1,340,971 of record JADRCH010007366.1, read on the forward strand.
GGTTGTGTCCCTTTGTAATTTCTTTATTGTTTCTATTTCCGTTTTTAGATCCTGGATTGTTTTATTCATTTCCTTCGCCTGTTTGATTGTGTTTTCCTATAATTCTTTAAGAGATTTTTTTTTCCTCTTTAAGGGCTTCTAGCTGTTTACCTGTGTTCTCTTGTTTTCTTGAAGGGAGTTATTTATTCCCTTCTTAAAATCTTCTATCATCACCATGAGATGTGATTTTAAATCTGAATCTTGCTTTTCTGCTGTGTTGAGGTATCCAGGGCTCGCTGTGGTGGGAGAACTGCTTTCTGATGATGCCAAGTTGCCTTGGTTTCTGTTCCTTATGTCCTTGTCCTTGCTTTTTGCCATCTAGTTATCACTGGCATTAGCTGGTCTTACTCTCTCTGACCCTGGCTTGTCTCTCCTGCAAGCCTCTGCATCAGAACTCCTTGGAGACCAGCTCTCTCTGAGAGGAATTTTGGTTTGGAGAGATGTGGTACAGGGTCAGCTCTGGGATGCAGACAGAAACCAGAAGGATCCTATAGCTAGCTCTTCCTTGGTTCCTGTGTCCTGAAGGCTCTACAAGGGTCCCTTTTGATCCAGGAATTTGAACAGAAGTGGTGGTCTTGCCTGTGCTCAAAGGTGTGTTGGCACTCCTGGGAGACCATCTCTATCCTGGCACTATTTGAATATGGAGGCTGTGTCACAAGATCTGCTCCCCAGCTCCAGAAGGAAACCAGAAGACCATTCCTCAGTCTCTGTGTCCTGAGGGCTCTGGGTGGGTCACTCTGAGCAGAGGTGCTGGTCTTACCTCAGCTCACAGACTTGTCCACACTCCTGGGAGGCTGCCTTTCTCCTGGCGCTATTTGGCTATGGAGCCCTATGGCACAGGCTGAGGTCCCCAGCCTCAGATGGAAACTGGAAGCCCATTAGGTTTCTTAACTGCTAGTATAGGGATGTTAAAGGGGGAAGAGGTGGGGTGATGGAGTTTTTTCCTTAAGAGGTCAGAAATGATAGGCTTAAGTCCCTGCGGCTCTGGAGAGAGGGGGTTGGTTATTGAGGTTGGGTGATGTACCTGGTAGATTCGAGTAATTGGATGACAACAGAAGAATGATGTTTAGCAACAGAGGGGTTCTGGACTTTCCACATTCAGGGGGTCTACCTGAGAAGCTGGTAAAGGAAACCACATTTTAGTGTTAGTAAGTTGACTGACTAGAGAAAGTAGCAGAGGGGCTGCTGGCAAGCTTGAGTTTAGGCTATTGGGGGAGCAAAGGAAATAGAGACTCCCAACTTAGCTAGACGATCCCTTCCAAATAAGGGGACAGGACATGTCTGCACTACCAAAAGCAATGGGTGAGAGGTACACCCCTAAAAATGCAACTGAGTGGTGGGGTCTGGTGAGGAAGGTAAGGTTGTCCTCCTACCCCAATGATAGGAAAATGAGAAGGGGAAGTGGGTCCCCAAAACTCTGTCAGGACTGAGTAAGTGGCCCCAGTGTCCAAAAGGAAGGAGATGAGCCACCCATCTACCATGATGGCTACCCAGGACTCCCTGGTAGTGATGGCTATGGTCAGGTCAAGGGATATCACCAGACCCCACCACCATGGTTGGAGTGACTTGTAGCTGGCACAGCAGGAGGGGAGGTGTCTGGTGAGGTCAAACAAGGAGGATCTGGGGTAGCTTGGTGAGGAGACAGAATCATGAAAACAGGTCTGCAGTGGAAAGGACGCAGTTTGTTAGCAGGATTGAGGATTGTAGCATCATCTGGTGGAAGTTTCATGGCTAAGAAAAGTTAGGTTGGGGAACAAGAAGAACACAAGGAGGGGTTGGAGCAAACATAGGTAAATGTTTGGGCATAAGGAAGCTCTTTCCATTTACCATACCTCTGGTAGTATGTATGAAGATCCCTTAAAATAATTGGATCTAGTGTGCCACTAAATGGCCATTTGGAGCCATTGTCTAATGGGTACTTAATCCAGACCTTATTGCAGATATGTACTAGTTGTGATGCCCTCAAGTCAGGTGCTAACTTCAGAGATTTGAGATTTTTCCAGGAGACATCCCAGTGGAGAGCCTGAAGGTATATTCGAAGACAATGATGCACCCATTGGGTGATGGTGATGTTATTGAACTATTCATACTGGTGTCCCAAGAAGAGAGTTCAGTAACAACTTACAAAAACACTGCCAGGCTAGATGTCCACATCATCATGTGAACATCTAGGAGCTATGGTGAGTTCTGGACTCATCAGAAAGTGTTTCAACTTAGGCTTAGGAATTTCTGAATGGCTACAAGAGCCTGAGAGGTTAGAAACCACTTTTGAGAAGGGAAGTCACCCAATGGTCGAAATCCTATCTTGTACGTCAGCTAGAAAAATGGTCATAAGGACAGTGGCTGGGAAACACCAACCCCTTAGCCCATAAACTAGCCAGGCCCTATTTGAGAAGTCAGGGTCCTCCCTCCTGACTGGAGGAAACACCTTACCAATATACTGATGTTTGTGTGAGAATGATAGTGGTCTGGTAGCAGGAAACATGAAACTATATGGTTGGTGTGCCCCATCTGACTGAGTAACCCCCGTGGCAGAAGCTAGCCCACATAGTGGACCATGGCAGTAGCAGCAGTTCACATGGTAGAAATCTGTGAGTCCTGCAGCAGTGGATGGTGGTGGTCTGCAGCTGCAGTGGAAATCAGGTGGCAGTAGGAGTATCAGTGGCAGAGGCTGTGGTCCATGTGGTGCAGTCACTGTTGATCAGTCACAGTAGCCGCCAGCTGGCGGGGTCGCCTAGTTTCAGCAGCACTCCTGGGTAGTGATTCCCAGGTCTCACATCCAGACAGACCACACCAGGCTAATAAAGTTCCTCATGGAAGGTTTATTGTGGGGAAAGAGGGCAAAAGGTGGCGACGAAGACAAAGGGGGAAAAGAGGGCAGAGGTCAGGAGGGTCTGCCTTTTAATTGAGTTGTGACTTAACCGCTCACTGGTAAAGGTGGGAGGTGAGCCAAGTAGATTCTGGGAATGTATGGTGATTGCCATGGCAACAGATGTGTGGGTCCCTGTCATCTATGGGTGATATCACTGGATTCGAAAGCAATCTGCCAAGCTGGTTCCTGATACCAACAGCTATGTTATAAGAATACTATTTAATATTACTTTTATAACAATAAACTAATATGATTTCATTGTGTCTAGTGATTTGCATAGGTACTATTCTCATTGTTATTTATTTCTAAGTATTATATAATTCTCAAAGTGGCCCATTAGTCATGTAAAAGTACACTTCGTTTTAAAGAAGGTGTGCATGTTGTTCACATGTGCACCAAATTTCATTTACTCTTATTATTGCTCATTTGTAATGTTAGTGCACTTTGTGAGCAAATATTATATAAACCATGTTTGTGGTGTTTTATAAAAGCTGAGGATATGTTTTATAGAGCATGGTATGGTGAGGGGGTAAGGGTGCCTTAGTGGGCCCATGTTATGGCATCCTTTTGACCCTAGGTACCAGCCATACAACAGGTATAGTGTAGAATAGAGTTTATTTAGGACATGGGAAGGGAAGTTGAAAAAGGAATAGAGACAGAGAAAGACAGAGAGGGGGGAGGGAGAGAGCGAATAAAAGAGGCTGCCCAGAAACAAGTGGAGAGAGCGGGGGGGGGGGGGAGAGGGAGAAAGGGATAAGGGAGAGAAGAGAGTCAGAGAGAGAGAGAAAGAAGGGGCAGAGAGAGAGAGAGGAGGGGCGAAACAACTCCTTTTATAGCAAGCCAGGCCTATCTGGCTGTTGCCAAATAACTGTTGGGTTCAGCCCAGAAGAAATACCAACAATATCAGTTCTTTGAAATATCTGAAACTATTTGGCAATCTAGTATGAGTAGAAAGTGTCCCATAACATCTTAGTTGTGAGTTAAGGAACAGATAAGATGTAAAAGAAGGGGGAATCATTGGGGTGGGGGGATAGATGTCCAGGGATTAAGGAGAACACAGCAAAGGATGGTTTCAGAACAAATGTGTACTTTTTTGTTGTCACTTTTGCCTCAATACTACATTTACACTTTGTTAGATAATATAAATAACAACTTTACATTGTTCTATATTAAGTACATGGTATCAGGTAGTTACAAGTTCATAATTATTATGTCTTTGTTTCTTTTAATGTGTTGGTGTGATATGTAGTGTTAGTCTGGATGGGCTCTATAATTCTGTAGTGATAAATGATGCCACAATCAATGTCTTAAAAGAGTAAAAGTAATTTGTATTCATATGACATACTACAAGTTCAACATGAGTTGACTTTATGCTACCTGCTTCTATGATCACCAAAGCAATGGAAGAAGAAAATGGTGACCCGCACAATGGTCCTTAAAACTTTCTTCTCATATCAACTAGTGTATGCTGCCTGGTTGGTAGCTCAGTGTCTGAGAGATCTAAAGGACCCAGGTCAGTTGAGACTGCTGGTCTTCCTATGGGGCCATCCTCCTCTTCAACTTCTTCCAGCTTTTCCCCAGTTCAACCATAGGGGTCTCCAGCTTCTGTCTATTGTTTGGGTGCTAGTATCTTTGTATTACTCTTTCAGCTGCTTGTTGGGCCTCTCAGAGGGCAGCCATGCTACGCTCCTGTCTGCAAGCACATCAGTGTCAGTAACAGTCTCAGGCCCCAGGACCTCTTCTTGAGCTAGATTCCAATTTGCACCTGTCGCTGGACCTCCTTTTCCTCAGGCTCTTCTCCATTTTTGTCCCTGCCCTTACTTCAGAGAGGAACAAATCAGGGTCAGATCTTTTGACTGTAGGATAGCAACCCCATCCTTCCACTTGATGCCCTGTCCCTCCACTGGAGGTGGATTCTACAGGTTCCTCCTCCCCACTTCATCCAATGTCCCTCCCTTTGAGTCCTGAGAGTCTCTCACCTCCCAGGTCTCCAGTACATTCTAGAGAGGCCCCCCCCAACTCCTACCTCCCAAGGTTGCCTATTTCTATTCTTTCTGCTTGCCCTCAGGTCTTCAGTCTTGCTCATCCCCCCCCTCACTACCTGATCATGTCCCCCCCATTCCTGCTCTTTCCCCTCTACCACCCAGGTCCCTCCCTCCCTCTGCCCCTCATAACTTCTTTCTTCTATCTCCCAAGTGGGACTGAGCATCCTCACTTGTGTCCTTTGACTTGTTGATCTTCTTGAGTCCTGTAGGTTATGTTCTGGGTATTCTGTACTTTTTTGGGCTAATATCCACTTATTAGTGAGTACATACCATGCATGTCCTTGAAATCTAGACTGCACAAAAGGATTAATGAATAAAAATAAATACATTTTAAAAAACCCTTTCTTTTCATATGTTATTTCCTTGAGGGGACAAGGAAATACAGTTTTGTCGTACTCCCGAAAGGACAAAGAAGGATTAGTATTGGTGAACACTATTAATAATTACATTATCTAACCCATATGGTTTCTAGAAAAAAACAAATGTAGTAGCTGATGAATAGTAGGAGATGAAGAAAATGAGAACATAATGCTTAACCCGACCTCCTCTTTATCATAAATAATTGAGGTTAAGAGGATCTAATATGTGGGACTTGGAAAATGGCTTTAGTCCATTGCAGAGAGAAGTTTGGCTGATGGTGGCTTCTGTGTGTGGTGAGGAGCAAAGGATGACCTGACTGAATGATGTCCTGTTGACAGGGGCACCACAGTGTTTTGTCAAGGACTATATCCTCAAACCCATGGGAAAACAGAAAAGCCTACCCTGGGCTAGGTGCAGAGAAATGGCAAACCTTCCCTCATGGTTATAGTATGAATGTTGATAGCCGTTGTGAAAAATGTCCACAGCAGCTTCTCCACTCCCAGATGTTTATAGCCTAAAGATTTCACTGCTATATAGCTTGCTCCTACTGATATTAACTAAGCCTATCTCCTAGATCCATCTGTAATACCTGCCATTTTGTGTTTCTGTCTGTAATAACCCACCTCCCTGTTAAACTCTGTATAATAAACATGTTACGCTTCTAGGTTGCTGAGGCTTCTCCATGGGAGCCCAATTGACCTGACCTAAGCTTTTCTGTGTGTCTGTGTATTTATCTTTTCTTCACTTCGATGTCCCTCTAGTTAGATCAAGTCTCTGAGATGGTATCAGGAATTCAGCAGGGTGTGGTGTGTGGTGTGTGGTACATGGTGCATGGGTGTGTTTGATGACGAAAGAACCAAGGGTCTTGAGCATACTAAACATATACCATATGACTGAATTATGTCTCCAGCCTATTTAATAATCCCTGAAAATATAGTTTTCACAATGTCATAAAATTATTGAAAAAAATTGTTGTGTCTTCTAAAATGTTACATTGTTAAGAGAGAATAAAGGGAACACACCCAGAATCATAGGATCAGAGGTGAGGAGGACACAACATCTGCCCCAACAAGGGGAGTAACTGGGACCAGTGGGATCCAGAGAGGCAGGAACCCCACCTGGCCAATGGCATGGGTTCCATCCAGTCTGAGCTGGTGCCCTAAGCAGACATTGCAAACTAACTCCACAACACCGGAGAAAACTTGACTCCTAGGTGCAATAACATGCCCAGGATCACATGATCACAGGATTTCAGGAGTTTGGTCACACCAGGATCTCAGGATTGAAGAAGCAGCTTGACTCCCAGGAGCTCTGACACAACCAGGGTTTCAGGATCACAGGATCACAGCGACAGATGGACTCTGAGCTGTTCTACACAACCAGGATCACAGGAAGGACAGGCTCCAGTCAGATATAGCAAGGGCACATAACAATAGAGATAACCAGATGGCAAGAGGAAAGTTTAAGAATACAAGCAACAGAAACCAAGGTTACTTGGCATCATCAGAACCCAGTTCTCCCACCATAGCAAGGCCTGGATACATTGCCACACGAGAAAAGAAAAATTCGGATCTAAAATCACTTCTCATGATGATAATAGAGGACTTTAAGAAGGACACAAATAACTCCCTTAAAGAAATACAGGAGAACACAAGTAAACAGGGAGAAGCCCTTAAAGAGGAAACACAAAAATCCCTTAAATAATTACAGGAAAACACAATCAAACAGGCGAAGAAAATGAACAAAGCCATCCAGGGTCTAAAAATGGAAATAGAAACAATAAAGAAATCACAAAGGGAGACAACCCTAGAGTTAGAAACCCTAGGAGAGCGATCAGGAGTCATAGATGCAAGCATCACCAACAGAACACAAGAGATAGAAAACAGAATCTCAGGTGCAGAAGATGCCATAGAAAACAACAGTCAAAGAAAAGGCAAAAGGCAAAAAGCCAAAACATCCAGGAAATTCAGGACACAATGGGAAGAGGAAACCTAAGGATAATAGGTATAGAAGACAGCAAAGATTCCCAACTTAAAAGGCCAGTAAATATCTTCAACAAAATTATGGAAGAAAACTTCCCTAACCTAAAGAAAGAGATGCCCAAGAACATGCAAGAAACCTACAGAACTCCAAATATACTGGAACAGAAAAGAAAATGCTCCTGTCACATAATAATCAAAACATCAAATTCATTAAAAAAAAGAAAGAATATTAAAAGCAGTAAGAGAAAAAGGTCAAGTAACATATAAAGGCAGACCTATCAGAATTATACCAGACTTCTCACCAGAGACTATGAAAGCTAGAAGATCCTGGGCAGATGTCAATCAGACTGTAAGAGAGCACAAATGCCAGCCCAGGCTACTATACCCAGCAAAACTCAAAATGAACATAGACGGAGAAAACAAGATATTCCATGATAAAACCAAATTTACATAATATCTTTCCACAAACCCAGCCCTACAAAGGATAATAGATGAAAAACTCCAACACAAGGAGGGAAACTACACCCTAGAAGAAAACAAGAAAGTGATCTGCTTTCAACACACAAAAAAGAAAGCCACACAAATATAATTCCACCACTATCAACAAAAATATCAGAGAGTAACAATCACTTTTCCTTAATATTTCTTAACACCAAAGGACTCAATTCTCGAACAAAAAGACATTGATAGACTAACAGACTGGATACATAAACAGGACCCAACATTTTGCTGCATACAGGAATCGCACCTCAATGACAAAGACAGACATTACCTCAGAGTAAAAGGCTGGAAAACAATTTTCCAAGCAAATAGTCCCAAGAAACAGGCTGGAGTAGCCATTCTAATATCTAATAAAATCAACTTCCAAACAAAAGTTATCAAAAAAGATAAGGAAGGACACTTCATACTTATCAAAGGAAAAATCAACCAAGATGAACTCTCAATTCTGAACATCTATGCTCCAAATGCAAGGATACCCACATTCATAAAAGAAACTTTACTAAAGCTCAAAGCACACAATGCACCTCACACAATAATAGTGGGAGATTTCAACACCCTGCTATCATCAATGGACAGATCTTGGAAACACAAACTAAACAGAGACACAGTGAAACTAACAGATGTTATGAACCAAATGGATTTAACAGATATGTATAGAACATTTCACCCTACATCAAAAGAATATACCTTCTTCTCAGCATCTCATGGTACCTTCTCCAAAATTGATCATATAATTGGTCACAAAACAGACCTCAAAAGATATAAGAAGATGGAAATAATCCCATGCCTCCTATCAGATCACTACGGAATAAGGCTGGTATTCAATGGCAACAACAACAACAGAAAGCCCACATACACATGGAAGCTGAACAATGCTCTACTCAATAATTATTGGGTCAAGGAAGAAATAAATAAAGAAATTAAAGACTTTTTAGAATTTAATGAATATGAAGCCACATCATACTCAAACTGTGAGACACAATAAAAGCAGTGTTTAAGAGGAATTCTCATAGCTCTGAATGCCTCCAAAAAGAAACTGGAGATAGCATACACTAGCAGCTTGACTATAAACCTGAAAGCTCTAGAACAAAAAGAAGCAAATACACTCAAGAGGAGTAGATAGCAGGAAATAATCAAACATAGGGCTGAAATAAACAAAATAAAAACAAAAAGAACTATACAAAGAATCAACAAAAGAAGGAGTAGGTTCTTTGAGAAAATCAACAAGATAGACCCTTAGACAGACTAACCAGAGGGCACAAAGAGAGTGCCCAAATATATAAAATCAGAAATGAAAGGGAGGGCATAACAATGGAAACCAAGGAAATTCAAAACTTCATATGATCCTACTACAAAAGCTTATACTCAACAAAATTGAAAATTTTGGATGAAATGGCCAATTTTCTAGACAGATACCAGTGCCAAAGTTAAATCAGGATCATATATGCCATCTAAACAATCCCATAACCCCTAAAGAAATGGAAACACTAATTAATTGTCTCCCAACCGAAAAAAAAAAGCCCAAGTCCAGATGGGTTTAGTGCAGAATTCTATCAGACCTTCGAAGAAGACCGAATAACAGTACTCTTCAAACTATTCCACAAAATAGAAACAGAAGGAACACTCCCCCATTCATTCTATGAAGCCACGGTTACACTGATACCAAAACCTCACAAAGACCCAACATAGAAAGAAAACTTCAGAATAATTTCCTTTATGAATATTGATGCAAAAGTAGTCAATATAATTCTTGCAAACCGAACCCAGGAACACATCAATGATCATTCACCATGATCAAGTCGGCTTCAACCAAGGGATGCAAGGATGTTTCAATACACAGAAATCCATCAAGGTAATCCACTACATAAACAAACTCAAAGGAAAAAAACCCACATGATCATTTCATTAGATGCTGAAAAAGCATTTGACAAAATTCAACATCTCTTAATGTTAAAAGTTTTGGAAACATCAGGAATTTGATGCCCATTCCTAAACATAGTAAAAACAATATACAGCAAACCAGTAGCCAACATCAAACTAAATGGAGAGAAATTCAAAGCAATCCCACTAACATCAGGGACTAGACAAGGCTGCCCTCTCTCTCCCTATCTATTCAATATAGTACTTGAAGTTCTAGTTTTAGCAACTAGACAACAAAAGGAGGTCAAAGGGATACAAATTGGAAAGGAAGAAATCAACATATCACTATTTGCAGATGATATGATGTGATCCCAAATATTCTACAAGAGAACTCTTAAACCTGATAAACAACTTCAGCAAAATGGCTGGATATAAAATAAATTCAAACAAATAAGTAGCCTACCTTTCCTCAAAGGACAAACAGGATGAGAATAAATTAGGGAAACAACACCATTCACAATATTCACAAATAATATTACATACCTTGGTGTGACTCTAATCAAGCAAGTGAAAGCTCTGTATGACAAGAACTTCAAGTCTCTGAAGAAAGAAGTTGAAGGAGATCTCAGAAGATGGAAAGATCCCCCATACTGATGGATTGACAGGATTAATATAGTAAAAATAGCCATCTTGCTGAAAACAATCTACAGATTCAGTGCAATTCCCACCAAAATTCTGAATCGATTCTTCATAGAGTTAGAAAGAGCAATTTGCAAATTCATTTGGAATAACAAAAAAAACCTAAGATAGCAAAATCTATTCTCAACAATAAAAGAACTTCTGGGGAATCTTCATCCCTGACATCAAGCTGTATTACAGAGCAATAGTGATAAAAACTGTATGGCATTGGTACAGAGACAGGCAGGTAGGTCAATGGAATAGAATTGAAGATCCAGGAATGAACCCGCACATCTGTGGTCACTTGATCTTTGACAAAGGAGCTAAAACCATCCAGCAGAAAAAAGACAGCATTTTCAACAAATGGTGCTGGTTCGATTGGTGGTCAGCATGTAGAAGAATGCAAATTGACCCATTCTCATATCCTTGTATAAAGCTCAAGTTCACATGTATCAAGGACCTCCACATAAAACCAGATACACTAAAACTTATAGAGGAGAATGTGGGAAAATCCTCGGACACATGGGCATAGGGGAAAATTTCCTGAACAGAACAACAACGGCTTATGCTCTATTATCAAGAATCGACAAAAGGGAACTTATAAAATTGCAAAGATTCTGTAAGGCAAAGGACAACGGACACTGTAAATATGACAAAACAGCACCGAACAAATTGAGAAAAAATCATTACCATTCCTACATCTGATAGAAGGCTAATATCCAATATATACAAAGAACTCAAGATGCTAGACTCCAGAGAACCAAATAACCCTATTAAAAAATGGAGTATAGAGCTAAACAAATAATATTCAACTGAGGAATATCAAATGGCCGAGAAGCATCTAAAGAAATGTTCATCACCATGAATGTTAGACATCAGGGAAATGCAAATCAATACAACCCTGAGATTCCACCTCACAGCAGTCAAAATGGCTAAGATGAAAAACTCAGGTGACAGCAGATGCTGGTAAGGATGTGGAGAGAGAGGAACACTCCTCCATTTTTGGTAGGATTGCAAGCTGGTACCACTGTGGAAATCAGACTGGTGGTTCGTCTGAAAATTGTACATAGTATTACCTGAGGACCCAGCTATACCACTTCTGGGCATATACCCAAAAGTTTCTCCAACCTACAACAAGGACACATGGTCCACTATGTTCATATCCACCTTACTTATAATAGCCAGAAGCTGGAAAGAACCCAGATGTCCTTCAACAGAGGAATGAATACAGAAAATGTGGTACATTTGCACAATGGAGTACTACTCAGCTATTAAAAAAGATGAACTAGAACTAGAAAATATCATCCTGAGTGAGGTAACCTAATCATAAAAGAGCACACATGGTATGCACTCACTGATAAGTGGGTATTAGCCCAAAAGCTCAGAATACCCAGGATACAATTCACAGACCACATGAAGCTCAAGAAGAAGGAAGACCAAAGTGGGTGTTTCGGTCCTTCTTAGAAAAGGGAACATAATACACATGGAAGCAAATATGGAGACAAAGTGTAGAGCAGAGACTGAAGGAAAGGACATCCAGAGACTACCCCACCTGTATCCATCCTGTATACAGTCACCAAACCCAGACACTATTGTGGATGTCAAGAAGTGCTTGCTGAAGGGAGCCTGGTATAGTTGTCTCCTGAGAGGCTCTTCCAGAGCCTGACAAATACAGAAGGAGATGATAGCAGCTGACCTTTGAACTGAGCCTGGGGTCCCCAATGGAGGAGTTTGAGAAAGGACTGAAGGAGATGAAGGGGTTTGCAACCCCACAGGAAGAACAATATCAACCAACCAGACCTCCCAGAACTCCCAGGGATTAAGCCATCAACCAAGGAGTATACATGGCTCTAGCTTCATTTGTAGTAGTGAATGGCCTTGTCAGGCATCAATGGGAGGAGAGGTCCTTGGTCCTATGAAGGCTGGACAGATGCCCCAGTGTAGCAGAATTCTTGGGCTGGGAGGCGGGATTGGGTGGATAGGTGGAGAAACACCCTCATAGAAGCAGGGGAGGGGGGATTGGATAGGTGGTTTCTGGGAGTGGGGAAAACCCAGAAAGGGGATTTACATTTGAAATGTAAATAAAGAAAATATCCAATAAAAAGAAAAAAAGGAGAGAAAATAAAAGATGCAAAAGAAGTTTGCTTGCTATTAGCATGCCCAATTAAATACTCTGCTTATACATTTATTTTTGTTATTGTTGTTTGTGTTTTTGAGACACAGTCTTTTATTATATAGTGTTGAGTGACCCTCAATTTACTAAGCAGCCCAGGCTGGCCTCAAATCTGCCATCCTCCTGTCTCAGCCTTCAAGTGTTGGGATTACAGGCATGCAACAACATGTGTGTCTGTACATTTCTAACCATGCATTTCACTAATAAAGCATGAAGTTTTTCATTATTTCTGTTATATTTCAGTCTAGAATTTAAGGACTGCTCAGTGACCACCATCCTAGTATAGTCGTTGCTTAGAATCCCAGCTGTCTGCTAAAAAGTAAATGGACAAACAAAAACTTATGAAGCTGACAGAAAACAGTTTCATTTATTTCACTATTCATTCCTTTTAATTTGTTGAATACTTTTTACCTTATCCTTGAATTAAAAGCTAGATTGGTCTTTAGATTTTGTAAGTAGTAGTTTTTAATAACAACCCTTCTTGTTACATTCAGTTAGAAGAATACATTCAGTTTATTACTTCAAAACATCTAATCACATGTCTAGTCCATTTGTTCCTGCTCCCAAAAAAAAAAAAAAATCCTTCATACAATGAACACAATTCGTTAAAAAAAAAAAGAAAGAAAGAAAGAGGAAGAAGCCTAATTTTAAAATCAGGTAAAGTCATGTAGTCAGGCAAAAATTCACCATATTGTATCTTTCTTTATGACTTCTGAGCTCAAGGTTCAAGAATTTTTAAGATAGTTGAACAAAAATCACAAGAATTTTTCATGAAAAATTATATATATATGTCAAATTTCATTGCCCACAAATAAAACTGTATTTCAGCATGGCCACCTCAATTTGTTTACCATTGTTTGTGAGTGTTTTTGCTGTTCAGTGACAGGATCCAAAACTTATTTATTTTTGGTTAACATTTTGTGGATTGATATGTGCATCGTAGTGTTCAAGAGGTTTTAGCAAAACAAAGAAAATCCACTTTGTCTACTCATGTTTTAGACTGAAATGGTCCTAGTGATCAACATCTTCCCTCCTCAGTGGCCCTCAACCAGTGAATTTGAATTAAAAGACATTCCAATTCTATTGACTGTTGAATGGGTTAATTCTCAGGGAAGTGTGCATGTACATGTTCGTGTGTGTGTGTGTGTGTGTGTGTGTGTGTGTGTGTGTGTGTGTGTGTAAGTCTCACTGTATAGCTTGGGCTGACCTCAAAATCACAATCCTCTCTTAGCTTCCGTGTGTTGGAATTACAGGTGTGTGCCACCATGGCCGGTTTGAGGTATTTTTGCTTTTTATTTTAACATTCATTTATCAGACATTTTTGAGGTCTCAGTTACCCATTATAACAACTAGCTTAATAATTGACTTTTGACAAATTTCTCCTACCCTCTTCCAGTATTAGTCGTCTAGTTCCCTTTCAGCATCATCTGCATTTCCATCTGTTCTTGTATCTGAACTAGTTGGGATGAAATCCTTGTGTCTGGATATACTTTGAGAATCCAACTTCTGTCTAATATTGGCTACAGAGTCTCCAAACACCCTCATTCTCAGCTAGCTAGCACCTCGGTTTCAACATCAGTGTTAAAACACTGAGCTGTCAGCACCATCTCACAGTGGAGATTCAGTGAATATGAAGAACAAAGATCATCAAAATTGGACTAATTCTAATAGTAGTTTTCGTACATTTTGCTCTTTAGACAGGTGTCACAAATCCTTCCTAAATCTCATCAAAATTTTCCAGTACGTTTCTTCCATACTCCCCTTCCCTACCTTTTTTTTCTTTTACAGTTCTAGTCTTGAACTATATTAATTTAAAGTATTTCACATATACAAGCATGTGTTGTACCACTGAGCTACTTTTTCAGCCCTTCTTTTGTATTTTACTTTGAGACAATTTCTCAAGATAGCCTTAACTTCACTCTAGCATAGGCAGGCCTTGATTTTGCTATGCCTCTGGAGGAGCTAGGATGTCAGGATGATTACACAAGACCCAGATCGTTTACCTGTTTACTGAAATGCATTGATTTATTTTTGAAATTTAGACTTTCACAGTTTCATAGATAGATATTGTTCCTTGTTCAAAGCCCCTCTTGTTATACTCTCTTGAACCCTCCCTCACCCACTATATTCCTTCTTCCCAGCTACCGTTTCTATTTTCATGTTTTGTTCTTATTGTTTCACATTTATTTAATTTATTTTATACATATGAATGGTTTGCCTCCATGTATGTATGTATAATTTGTGTTTGCTTGGTGCCTGCGGAGGTCAGAAGGTCACATGGAATTCCTGGAAACTGGAGTTAAGAATAGTTGTAAGCCAACATTTGAGTGGAAACCTGGATCTTCTGCAAAAGCAGCAAGTTCTCTTTTTTAACTCATCTCTCTAGCCCCTATGTTTATGTGTGTATAGGGGGTTGTGCCATTGCATTTAATTAAGAGTTTCCTTCATGACTATGGGTGGGGAGGGGATTTACTTGAACACAACAATATATCAGTGGCTACATCATTGTATAACATAAAGTCCCCTTTCCCAGTTTTTAACTGCCAAAAACTTCTCTGGGAGAGATGGGTGTCTTATGACCCCCCTCATTCATGATGGAATGTTACTGAAATTTATTTTTATCAGATATATAAAACATAACAATTGGACATATTAATATTATTCCACAGTTTTCTGAAATGGATTTCCTTCACATGTTTAAAATACTTTAATGTGTATGTAAAACATAAAATTATATTATGTAGTACTATAAAAAGATTCAATATATGTATGTGCTTTGCAATATTTATGTCAAATTAAACCTATCTCCTCAAGTATCTATCAGGTTTCTAATATACTTCAGTGCCTCTATTAGGATCTTCACATTAGAATATTGAGATTGTTGAAGGTTAAAGCAGATTACGGGGACATTATGTATTTTCAGGACTGATAGATCAAAAGGAAAGGATGAAGTAAAAGGGTTTGAACTTTCAAAAACTGGAATAAGTCAGGGAAATAAGCCCATGTGTTGTAGTCTTACAGAAGTTCAGATTCAGATTCTACAACTCATTACATACACACTGTATGCTATTGGGAAAGCCCCCCTTTTGGGTCTAACATTTTTATTGAAATAGATTAATTTCTCATATAATATATCCTGATTAGAGTTTCCCCTCCTTTCATTCCTCCCAGTTCCTTCCCATCTCCTCTCCTCCCCAGATCCACTCACTCTCTGAATCTCAGAAAAGAATAGATTTCTAGGAGACAACAACCAAACATGAGAAAATAAAATATAATAAAGTGAACCAAAAATTTATAAAATACAATAAGGTGAAGCAAAAATTTTTGTACTGAAGTTGGGCACAGTAAAGAAATAGAAGGAAAAGAGTCTGGGGGCTACATTATTAATCTGTGAGGTAGTGATTTACTTCATGCCTAAAAAATCTTAGATGAATGAAGTGTGCTCAATAGATACTAGCCTCTGTAATTCTTACTTCACTGGGAGTTCATGTTTAAGTAAGATACAGTGTTGGGTAAAAGTTCTGACACCTCCCATAGTTACCTCTGTGTCATGAAGATCAGGGACCTGTCTTCTAATATCACAAACACCGACTCCTAAGAAAAAAATTAAATGTCTTTGTCTTGTCTCAGAGCTTACATATCAACACTTAACTAAGAAAATTACATAATTTTTTCATTTCTTAGAGGAAAAATAAACTAGCTGATAGACTATCTTCTTTGTAAACACAGCAAAATTTAATGACAAGCTGGGAAGAAAATGATCCATCTACTTTTGGAATAGGCAAATCTTTCTCTCCCCTTTGTTAACATTAGTGTTTCTTTCTGATAAGAATATTCATATTATCTTTTTCCTTTTTTGACTTCTTGAGATTTGACTAACTGTAGATGCTTTGAATTTATAGTTTCTATTTTATTTTATTTTTTGGCTTGACAATGTCATGTATGTGAACTCTATTTATATCACCCTCTTCTCCCTCCAACCCCTTCTGTGTCATTCTCAGTTTACAGTTCTAAATCTGGTGGAACCTGGGTTAATTGAGCCTAAAAATGAGATGGACTAAGTCTCCTGCAATAGCGAACTGTAGTCAGAGCAGCAGACAATTTATACCCTGAGGGTTAAGAAAGGTCACACAGGTAAAGTTCTCATGAGTTCAAGCTGTATCTAATCACAAGGACAAGCCATATGTGGCAAACATGTTTGTCCATAGAGGTGTATAAACAAGTAACAATAGCCAGTTGTAATGAATAATCTAAAGCAAATTCACTCCTACCTGTTACACCTGGGAGGGGAGCAAAAGCACATTCCAAGAACAATTCTGAGTTTCTGAAGAAACTGGGGTCATACTACTCTAGTCTTGTTTTCTTGTTTAAACAAACCCTCAGAATTTCCCTCATGACTCCACTCTTAAACTGTGTTCCAACACCACCCTACTCTCTCAAATTCTGGAGCTCTTTTTCTTTAGTTATTATTAACACACACACACACACACACACACACACACACACACAGTATATAGATACAACCTGCTGAGTTCATTTAGTGTTGCTCATATGTATATGTTTATGTTTTTAGGGCTGACAACCTGGTATTGGATAACCAAATTTGGGGTTCATCCTGGGGAAGACTGATTCAACTTCTCTCAGTAGTCATTAATTTTCTGCAGCACTTCTTCTAAGGACTAGTGGTGAGGTTCTGATTATCTCATCCATGTTGGCATGTCAACTGGTGCTCATATTTTTGGGTCTTATTTGGGAAGCCATACTGTTGAGATTTCATGAGTACAGCTTCTTTGTATGTATATATGATACAATCTTGCAGCAGATTTTCTGGTCCTTTGGCTCTTAGAATCTTTCTGTTCCTTCTTCCAAAAAGTTCCCTGAGCCTTATGTGTAGGGGTTATGTTGTAGATGTAGCCATTGGGGTTGGGCACCATGCAGTCAGTTCATTCTCTGTATTTTGACTAGTCATGACTTTCTGTTAAAATTTATGCTACTAAAAGAAAGCTTTGTCCGTGAAGGAGAACTACAGCTATCTCTGGTTACAAGGATAAGTATTTAGAATGCAGTTAGAAAATATTCTGGTCTAATAAACTGATGGTAGTAGGTTCTCTTCAGGTGTCCATGACCTCATCAGCCATAAGTAGTTGGCTAGGTTCTCAGTACCAGACATAATTTACCTGCAATTTGGCCGGACTTAAATACAGTTAGACAGTTGTTGGTTAGTGCCAAGCTATAAGTGTCATTGTTACACCTTTCAGAAATAGCTTGCCATGCTTGCCATTGTTGAGGTTTGTAGATCTTCACAGGAATTTATAATTTATTTCTAGTCCTACATGTTACCTGGTCATTTTGTCTTTTTGGTTTTTGAGACAAAGTATCCCTCTGTAGTTCAGGCTGGCCTCAAACTCACAGTTATATTTCTGTCTTGGTCCCCTGAATGCTGGGATCACAGGCTTATACCACATAGCCTGTATCATTTGACATTTTTACTCATGAACCAACTAAAAAGTTGATATAACATTGTTATTCTTTTTGCCCATTTCTGCAATAGATAATTATTGACAATCTACTAAAAGGTGGGGCACAGAAATTTTCAAAGCACAGAACTTTCTGGCTTCTAGGGTCTTCTAGTGGGGAAAGAAAGGGGTAAATGAAAATTTAAAGCCTCTTCTCTCTGTTCTGTCATCCATTAAACACACACAAACACACACACACACACACACACACACACACACACACGGTAATTTTGTGTGACCTTGCATGACCTTGTCTTTTTAAAGGTGATGGTACGAACAAACAGAAGCAGAGATATTGGGAAGCTGGCAACTTTTACGTGCTATGTAGTGTTTAGTTTCAAACCCCAGAACAAGGGACTAAGGTGCATATTGTCATATTAAAGCAGACTTGACCTCCAGGTTCTCCCAGCATCCTCAGATCCTACCTGGCATATCCTGTCCTCAAGTCTGAGAGGACATTTTGTGTCCTCTCTCTCTCTCTCTCTCTCTCTCTCTCTCTCTCTCTCATTTTTGCTCTCTCTCCTTCTCTCTCTCCTTTCTCTCTTTCTCTCTCTCCTTCTCCTTCTTGCTCTCTTCGAGCATGCCCTTTCTTTCTCTCTTCCCCTTCTGTGCCCCCTCTTTTTCCATGGCAACTTCTCTGACCCTCTTTCCTTAGGGCCAGTGTACTAGCCTGTCCTAGAGCAGCTTCCCAATAAATGTACCTATAACATAATCTGATCTGTCTTGGATTGGCTCATTTCTCCAGCAGAGAATAGCCAGTCATATAGTAAATAAAGGCCAAGTAAGGCTATAGCTAGGAATGAATGAGGGGAAATGTTAGATGGAATGGATAAATAAAATGTCTGAACTGAAGCAAAGGAATATATCATTAAGTTATCTGGAAGAAGAATGTCAACAAACAGGACAGCTGGAGAGACCTTAAAGCTAGATGAGGCTTGAAATATTGAAGGCACAGCAGAATCTAGTGTGGATGAAAGGCCACAGGAAAGGCAGTAGTATTCAGAGATAGTATTCAGAGATAATCTTATCAGAGATAAGTAAACAAACAGCCAAGATACCCATAGTTTTAAGATCAAAACCCATGGTGGGGTGTTCGGAACATCCCTGGCGTGGTAGAACGAAATCCCATGTGCCTGTCCCAGGGTGCTGCGGCTCTGGGTGGGACAGTACATTCGGAAAGTGACCTTATATCTTCCCCCACAGTCCCACTAGCAGATTGGGGGGGGGGCTGTGTGAAGCCTCTGTGGGTCCTGCCCGTGGGTGGGAGAGGAGGCCATTACCATGGAACATGGCAGCTGTCTCCATGGGTTCTCTAGCCCAGAGCACCACAGGGTGCCCACCCCAGGACCAGATCTCAGCTGCTTTGGGCGCTGGGCTAGCTGCTTAGGCTTGGGTGAACGGGTACCATCTAGGAGTGCTGGGGTTCCCTCTAAGAGAGATTAGCTGTGGCTCATTAATCGAGTGCTGGATCCCTCGCTTCCCATGGCAGGTCCAGATGAAGAGACAGGCCATAATTCTAAG
This sequence comes from Rhynchomys soricoides, assembly GCA_019843965.1. NCBI lineage: Eukaryota > Metazoa > Chordata > Mammalia > Rodentia > Muridae > Rhynchomys > Rhynchomys soricoides. The sequence continues at coordinate 1,360,518 of JADRCH010007366.1, forward strand.
GCATTTATTTTCATCATGTGGAAAGTGGCATGGATGGAACTGTATCTCTCACCTCTCCCAGAGTGGCAGGGCAGATATAGTAACTGGGAAGGGGCGTGGCTAAGCCTCTAGGTGTCTCACTAACATGGGGATGGCTTGGAGCTGTGTGGTCATGCCTTTACCAGGGCGTGATATGTGACGGTGGCTAGAGCCAAAAAGCCTGCTGGGAGCTTTGGCATAACATTTCCGGTCCCTTGCAAATTATTTTGCGAGGTCTCCCAGCATTTCCTTGTGCTCAACTGGTGTGCCAGACTGCCTGCCAGATCACTGCCCTACAGTGGGGTAGGAAGGAAGGCAGATAAATTTAGAATGACACTATCTAGCTTCTTTTGAAAGCTGTATCTACATCTTATAAAATGTTTTATGTATATTTTCACTTGCATGGGTGTTTTGTAGGCACTTATGGAAGTGTACCACCTTCACGCAGTATCTGAAGAGTCTAGAAAAGGACATATGATCTCCTGGAGTTCGTGCTGCAGATAGTTATGAGCAACCATGTGTGTGCTGGGAATTGAACCCTGGTCCCCTAGAAGAGTAGCCAGTGCTCTTAACCACTGAGCCATCTCTCCAGGTCTTGGAACCCCACACATCTTTATGTCAGGATATTTAGTGAAACAGCATAGAGAGAAACAGGTGCATTTCTAGAAGACATCCTTATAGGCAGCAATAACTTAGCTATATATGAAAATGGCTGTAACTCAAATAAATATGAACTTAGCTCAATGTCCAACCTTCAAAATTGCCCATTGGAGATTCCAATATCAATAAAAGTAATAGTTTTAAGCATTTTGCAGTTAAATGCTCATTTTCTTCATTTTCAAAATTTACTACCTATGAACACAGGAACTTCTCAGGCCTGAAGCTTAAGAGCAAGTAGTTTCACAGTTACTTGGTTCTTGTATATAAACAACATAAAGACAAGCAAGTTTCAGGCCAGGAGTCTGAGAATTATAAATTACCAGTGTATAACAAGAGTACTTTTAAGATGGACAATTCTGGAGACAAGTGAAAATAGTGAAACTGTTAAGGAATCTTAGCAGAAAGAGAAATGAGCTGCTCATTTGGCAACATGGTTGTTATTGGTGAGCTCTAGAGATGAGATATTAGAAATCAGGGATGGCAAGGCAGATGGAATGTGTTCATTTAAGAGAGTCCAGAAAAGCACACTATCCAGATTTTTTGGATATTATGTGAGGAGTTATCATGTCAGGATTTCTTCCTAAAAGAAAATAATTCCATCTTCTTCCATTCAGCTTCATTGTAGTGTTACAGTAGGTCCTAAGTATTTTCAGCATTTTTTTTCTGACTAATTCCACCTCCTTGACATGGCAACAGGGATGTTGCATTATCTTATCTTATAAAATGCAGTGAGTTCAACACTGAGATAATGAAAGAGGTATTGATTAGAAAAGTGGGAATTCTGCGTTTATACTCATGCTAAGATACATGTAGAAAATACAGGGCAATGGGGAGACCTATGTGGGTAAATCTTGGCACAAAGTGGGAAGTTGGGGGGAGGGAACTAAATATATTAAAATTAGAACAATGGAATCTACAGGATAGCATGAGCATTATCATTTACTAAACAGGACCTTAGACTACAAAAAGCATTGTTGCCCTGTTGGGACTGAGGTGGAAGAACTAAAGAAAGAATTTTACAATGACTCAAAGAGTAAAAGCACTTGCAACGAAAGCCTGATAACTAGTACTCAATTTCAAGAACCCACATAAAGGTGAAAGTAGAGGTTGACTCCTCAAAGTTGTCCTCTGCTCTCTACAGGTGCGATCACCTGCCCCCCCATTTCTCGTGTACACACACACACACACACACACACTCACTCTGAACAATAATTTTTAGAAAATTTTAAAATAAAAATACTAATAAATCCACTATTCATGTGAATAACACATTGTTTTCAATGCCTCAATGACTATCAACAGAAAGAATGAAAGCAGAGCTGATTCAATGGTGAAGTAACAGGTGTGGCAACAGCCAGAAGATCTGTACAATGGAGATGCTTGGAGCTGTTGGTGCTGAAACCTAGCTGCTAGCCGTGGCCTCAGCTTTCTCCATCATCATTGAGACATACACTGAGGGGTGATCTTTGAGCGGGTTACCTCTGGCTTTGAGAAGGGCCTCATCTTTGAGCTGGCAGAAGAAAATTTCCTGGACACCAACATTGGCATCACAGGATTAGAATAATAAAAGAATCGATAAAGGAGACTGATCCAAAGGGACACAAACATTTGCAGTCCACATGTTTGGGATGCACATTATGATTCCAAAGATAACAATGTGTACCAGTGTTGTCGGGGTGGTTCCCAAAGGACAAGACATGGGACAGAAGATCATCAGAAACAAGCTAAGGAAGAGATGGAGTGTGGATTCAGAGTGGAGGCTTTAATAAGGCAGGCTAAAAGCTGAAGCAGAAAAATAAAGCTCACTCCTCTGTGATTCTGAAGAAGGCAGGCCACCAAACCAAACCACTGCCACCTTTATTCTGGGTATTGTGCTTTCGGTAATTTACAAAACAGAGAGACACCCACTTTTGTGAGCATCCTTGCTGCTCTGAGGACACTGTCTCAGGGTGATGATGAGCCCAGATGCACATCTGAGAAGCATTTCAAGGCAAAGCAGAACAGAAAGGAAGAGACTTGCCCATGTAGGGACATATCTTGATTTTTATGATTTGGAGCCAATCTGTTGAACTAAGACTACAGCTACCATTATTCATAACCACAAACCTAGTCATGCTGTTTCTCTGCTTCAAATCTAGCAAAACAAAAGAGTTATGGGAAAAAATGGACTCACCTTCCTCAGTGTGCACCAAGCCTTCTGTACCAACAGCCTGCCTTGTTCATATGCATCTATTTGTTCTCTACTCAACTCCATAGAGTCTAGTGATACTGACTTGCCTGAATTTTTTTTGGCCACACATTCCAGATGAGACATGGTGCACTCAAGATTCATCACAGGTTGTATGTTCTCCAGAAAGCATCCACTGACAGCCTCAGTTGGACTGAAGACCTTTCCATGCTGTTTTCATAGCACATGCAATATTTGAAAAATACATGTGACTCCAAACTATTAGGACCCTCTATTAAAATGTACTAGAAGGTTAAATTATTGTAAATTGAGAGAAACAATACTCACCAACAAAAGTTACATATTAATAGAATTCAGGGAGGGGGCACAGAGGAAGGAGCAGGTATCACATACTAAATTGTTTATGTAGTCACTAAGTGTCAGCCACCCACGTGCCTGACACATCAGGAATAGAAAAGAAGATAAACTAGATCAACTCCCTTTCACATGGAGTTAATATTTTGGGAAGGGAACATATTTAGAGACCAATAAATACATACCACTTCCTGTGAATAAGTTGAGTAATGCAAACATAGTAACGTGAAGCTTTAATAGTCATAGCTTTATTAACTAGATTTATGAATATTCTAGCTGTTGGGGTGTAACTGAATTTTCCCATTGAACTAGTTCAGTAAATTAAAATGTCTAAAAGGTGGTAGTGGTGACAAGGTGCATATTGGATTTGTGCTCCCAAGAGTCATTCTTGGGCACAGAACTACAAATTTAATATTTTCAGTTGCTTAAAAATTTATACTCATCTATGGCCCCTTTGATCCTCAAATTTGTACTCCATGTGTTTATGCCCATATGTTTTGTGCATGGATGTCTAACATCAACCTCTATTGTTAGTCTTTAGGACCTGTCTTGTCTTTTAAGACAGGCTTTCTTACTGGCTTGGAGCTCAACAAATAGAATAGACTATACTCGCTGACCAGTAAGCCCCAGGAACTTCCTGTCTCCACCTTCTCAGCACTGGAATTACAAACAGAGGTCTAAGATCATGAAGGCTTTACTCCAAATAATTAAAGTTATTTATGACAGAATTCAGACAAGAAACTGCATTTTCTTTTTTTTTCATTTTGTTTTTTTGTTTTTGTTTTTTGTTTGTTTGTTTGTTTTTGAAACAGTATTTCTTCTCTGTGTGGCCCTGGCTGTCCCAAACTTGCTTTGTAGACCAGGCTGACTTCCAACTCAGAGATCCACTTGCCAGTGAGTGCTGGGATTAAAGGTGGGTGCCACCACTGCCTGACTAGAAAGAAACTGGGTTTTCTGTCTGAAACCCATAGTTCATTTTAACATCTAAGAATTCAGTAACACTCTCTGTACCTGTCTTCTTGTCTGACAAGGACAAGACAAAGGAGGACTACAGGAGCATTTCCCTGACCACTTGGCCTCTTCATTCATTGATCTCCCCATGCATTATATTCTCCCTCATCCCGATTGTTAGGACATTAGAAAAGCTTGTACTCTCCTCTCAGGAATGTGACTTATTTTTGGGAGGAAAGAAACAGCTTCCTGTCAAGATACCCGAGAAAGACTGTTCCTCAATGCCCCAGGAAAGAAATCACACCTGTTGTCAAGATTCCTTCAGCTTTCCAGACTTAATGATTCTGGTCTATATTCAGAGTACTTAAAGCAGATTGACTTCCCAGGCAGTTTAGATAAGAAGTTTATTTTCCAGGAGTTTATTGATAGATTACAATACAGATTTTGTTTTTACTTTCTTCCTTCCTGTCCTGTTTTTCCAAGCATACATATTTTCAGAATCCATGCTGTCAAACTTGGCAGAAACACAGGAAACAGGAATGATGAAGGAAGAGTAAATGGATGAGGACGGGAAGTACCAAACGCAGTATTAAATTTAAAAGCCAGAATGCCCTACACATTTTCTAGAGTAGTGTGGTATAGCTACTTCTGCTAGGCTTAACATGATAGCAATCTCTGTCCCATAATGTCTGGTGTCATGCTAGGAAAAGTCACACCATATAGGGGCAGCCTGTGCAGTTATACTTGGCTCTAAGCTTCTCAATAGTCAAAGCAAAGGGGAAAAACAAGGCCAACATAATATGCTGTACTCACATTATCATGACAAATAAGCTGCTTAGATTTATATTGTTTCCTCTTCATTGTCTTCCTTTCCTTTTCCTCTGTAGCCACAACTACCACCATTAATAATAATAATAATAATAATAATAATAATAATAATAATAATAATAGGGAAACTTGTTTCATAGGCCATTGAAAGAAGACATTGGACTCTCTGCTCCCCCAGACCCACTCCATCAGTCTCAAATAGCACTGCAAGAGATTACCAGATGCAGCCACCCATACCCCTGCCCATATCTCCTATGTATCCCATAGACCATCCCCTTCTAACCTCCCTTCTCCCCTTGTCCATTCTGCATCCCAGCTTCAAACACCATGAGGCATTTTCTGTGGACACACCAGATGAGCAAGTCAGTAAAAAAGGCATAACACAGACATCTCACTTACTGAAAATCCAGAAATTAAACAGAAACCAATGAACAAAACACTCACCCAACAAACACAAACCCAGATAACAGTGCCTAGACTTACAATCATCCCAAACCAAGATGCTTGAACTTCAGCTTAAGAACATAATGAATAACAACCTGGATAATATGTTTCCAATAAAGCCCAACTATCTTATCACAGCAGCCCCTGATATTCCAACATAGCTGGAGCACAAGAAAAAGGCTTTAAAACCAACTATATGAAGATAATAGAGGTCTTAAAAGAGGAAATTAATAAATCTCTTAAAGAATCTAAGAAACACAAACAAGCAGTTAAAGGAAACAAATAAAACTGTTCAAGACCTGAAATGAAAATAGAAATAATAAAATAACACAAACTAAGCAGGGCAGTGGTGGCACATGCCTTTAATCCCAGCACATGGGAGGCAGAGGCAGGCAGATTTCTGAGTTCAAGGCAAGCCTGGTCTACAGAGTGAGTTTCAAGACAGCTAGGGCTACACAGAGAAACCCTGTCTCAAAAACAAACAAACAAACAAACAAACAAAACAAAAAAAAACCCCACAAACTGAGGGAATTGTGGAAATGAAAAATTTAAGAATTTGAACAGGAACTACAGAGACAAGCTTTCTCAAAATACAAGAGATAGAAGAGAATCCCAGATATTAAAACTACCATGGAAAAAAGTGAATATAATGGTAAAAATTGAATCTAAAAAATTCATGACACAAAATATCCAGGAAATCTGAGACACTATAAGAAGACCAAACCTAGGAATATTAGGAATAGAGGAAGAAGAAGAATCACAGCTCAAATGCCCAGAAAATATTTTCAACAAAATCATAAAGGAAAAATTTTCTAACCTAAAGTGGGAAATGCCTATAACACCAAATAGGTTGGATCAGAGAAGAAAGATCCCTTGCCACATAATATTCAAAACACTACTTGTACAGAACAAAGAAAGAATATTAAAAGTTGCAAGGAAAAAATACCAAATAACATATAAAAGCAGACCTATTAGAATTATACCCAACTTCTAAATGGAGATTATAAAAGCCACAAGAGCCTAGACAGATATGCTGCACATTCTTAAGAGACCACAGATGTGATCCTAGACTGCTATATCCAGCAAAACGTTCAATTGCCATAGATGGAGAAAATTAAGGCATTATACAATAAAGCCAAATTTAAACAATAGCTATCTAGAAATTCAGCCCTACAGAAGGTACTAGAAGAAAAACTTCCACCTGAGGAAGTTAACTACACCCATGAAAAAAAGAGAAAATTAATAATCTTAGACCAGCAAAACAAACAGAAGGAAGACACACACATATATACACTTACATACCACCACAACCACCAACAACAAAATAACAGGAATCAACAATCATTGATCATTGATATCTTTCAACATCAGGAAGCATCTTTCTGTTGCATCAAAGAAAGGTACCTTACCATTAAGGATCGATTTTACCTAGGGGTAAAATGTTGGGGAAAGTTATTCCAAACAAATGGACATAAGAAACAAGCTGGTATCAGCATTTTAATATCTAACAAAATAGATTTCAAACCAAAATTAACAAAAAGAGACAAAATAAGGTACTACACACTTATTAAAAAATCCACCAAGATGATATTTCAATTCTTAATATCTATTCACTGAATACAAGGGCACCCATGTTTGTAAAACAAACAAGTACTACTACAGCTTAAATCACATAATAAGCCCCACATACTGATAGTGTACTATACTAATGGATAGACCATCCAGACAAAAACTAAACAAAGAAGTACTAGAGCAAAGTGACCTCCTAAATGAAATGAATGTAACCAATATTTACAAAATATTTCATCCACACACAAAAGAAAATATTTTCTTCTCAACCTCATGGAACTTTCTCCAAAACTGATCACATACTCAGACACCAAGCAAGTCTCATCAGAAAAAAACAAAGCATTGAATTAACCCCCTACATCCTACCAGATCACCAATGATTAAAGATAGATATCAACAGCAACAGAAACAACAGAAAGTTTATAAATTCATGGAAACTGAACAACTCTCTACTATGAAAAATTACTCAAGACATAATGTTTAAAAAAAAAAAACTTTCTAGAATTCAATGAAAATGAATACCCAACATACCCAACTTTAGTGTACACAGTGGAAGAAGTACAAAGAGGAAAATTCATAGCATTAAGTACCTTCATTAAAAAATTAGAGAGATTGTTAGGTTTCAAACCTGGGCCAAATAGCTGAGGTGCCTATATAACATATCAAAGCAAACCTGACCTCCGCAATTTCTCAGGCTCTTCCTGGGTGGCACATCCCTCCCCCTCCCCTGAACTCTCCAGCCCACAGGCTAGGCTACTCTTTCTTACACAACCATCTTGATTACCCTCTCTCTGTGTACCTTTGGCCTCCTGTTTGCTTTACCTGATTCTCTTTTCTTTCCTCTTCCTTCCCCTCTCCTCTCTTCACATGGCACAGTTCAGTCTTGTCACGAGCAGTCTGGACTCTACCAGATGTCCTTTCCTACATATCTACAATAAACTTTCTTCTCCACCATACTTAGAAGCAGTCCTTTTATTTTCCTTTTGATTTCTTTTTTTTTTTCACTCAGGTATCTCATGCTCACAATTTAAAAGTTACATCAAGATCAGATAAAAAATTAAATAGATATATATCCCTACTGAAATAGAAGCAGTTATTAAAATCTCCATAAACAGGGGGCACAGATGGGTTTTGTAAAGTTCTATCAGATTTTTAAAGAGTTAATTCCAATATGCCTAAAACTGTTCCACAAAATACAAATGGAAGGAACACTGCCAAATTCATATTGTGCAGCCACTGTTGTTCTGATAACCAAAACACACAAAGACTCTACAAAAAAAGAGAATTACAGACCAATTTCTCCTATGAACATAGATTAAAAAAGAAACTCAATAAAATATTCACAAGCCACATCCTAAAACACATCAAAAAGATAATATACAATGGTCAAGTAGGTTTTATCCCAGAGATACAGGGATTTTCAATATATGAAAAATCAATAAATACAATCCACTATATAAACAAACTAAAAAAAAAAAAAACCACACAAACACAAGATCAAGATCATTTCATTAGATGCAAAAAGAGACTTTGAAAAAAAACCCAATATATCATGATCAAAGTCTTAGAGAGATTAGGATCACAAGGGGCATACCTAAACATAATAAAGACAGTTTACAATTGTATAGCCAACAACATAAATGGAGAGAAACTCAAAGCAATTCCACTAAAATCAGGATCAAAATAAGATTGTTTACTCTCTGCATATCTTTTCTTTCTTTTTCTTTTGTTTTGTTTTCATCCTTTTATTTATTTATTTATTTATTTATTTATTTATTTATTTTTCATACTTTATTTACATTTCAAATGTTTCCCCCTTTCCAGATCTCCCCTTTGGAACCTCCCCATTCCCTCCCCCCTCCCCCTGCCACTACGGGGGTATTCCCCCACCCACCCACCCACCCACACTCTTCTTCCCTCCTTGGGATTCTCCTATACTAAGGGATCTAACACACTCAGGTCCAAGGGCCTCTGCTCCCCCTGATGTCTAACAAGACCCTCCTCTGCCGCATATGTGGCCAGCACCATTGGTCTCTCCATGTGTATTCTTTGGTTGGTGATTCAGTTTCTGGGAGTATCAAGAGGTGAGGCCAGTTGCCACTGTTGCTCCCTCCATGGGGCTGCAAACTCTGTCAGCTCCTTTAGTCCCTTCTCCAACTCCTCCATCTGGGACCTCAAACTCAGCCCTATGGTTGCTGTGAATTGAATCATGGGTATTCTGAACTTTTGGGCTAATAACCACTTATCAGTGAGTATATAACATGTTCATTCTTTTGTGACTGCTTTACCTCACTCAGGATGATATTTTTAAGTTCCATTCATTTGTCTGCGAATTTCATGAAGTCATTGTTTTTAATAGCTGAGTAGTATCTTTTCAATATAGTACTTGAGGTTCTATAACTTCAAGCAGTAAGACAACTGAACGAGATCAACGGGATACAATTTCAAAAACAAGAAGTCAAAATATCATTATTTGTAGATGATATGAAAATATACATAACCAATCCTGAAAATTCAAGCAAGGAACTCTTACAGCTGATAAATAGTTTCAGCAAATTGGCTGGATACTAGATTAACTCAAAAAAAAAAAAAAACCAGTAACCCTCCTATATACAAATAACAAATAAGCTAAGGGGAAAAACCTTTTACGATAGCCTCAAATTACATGAAATATCTTTGGGTAACCCTAACCAAGCAAATGAAAGATTGTATGACAAAAGTTTCAGAAGATGGAAAGATCTCTTATGCTCACAGATTGATAGGACTAATGAGGTAAAAAAAAAAAAAAAAAAAAAAAAAAAGGTCATCCTACCAATCTATAGATTCAATACAATCTCCATCAAAATTCTAATACAATTCTTTACAAATCTTGACATTATAATCCTCAACTTTATATGAAAAAAAAAACCAGGATAGCTAAAACAATTCTGAATAATAAAAACCTACTGAAGGGCTCACCACTCCCTATTTTAAGTTTTACTATCGAGCTATAGTCATAAAACTGTATTACACTGATACAAAAACAGACATGTTGATCGATGGGATCTAACGGAATACCCAGACATAAATCTATACATAATATGGACACCTGATTTTTTATAAAGAAGCCAGAAATACACACTGGAAAAGATAGCATAAAAAAAAAAAAACAAAAACAAAACAAAAAACCACCATGGTATTGGTCAAACTTGATGTCTGCATGTAGAAAAATGAAAATAGATTTGTCTTCATCACTCAGAACACAACCTAACTCAAAGTGGATCAAGACCTCATCATAAATCCAGATACACTGAACCTGATAGAAGAGAAAGGGGGAATAGCCTTGAACACATTGGTACAGTAGAAGACTTCCTGAACAGAACACCAATAGTGCAGGCACTGAGTTCAAGACCCAGTAAAATTTAAAAGCTTCTCTAAGACAAAGGACACTATGAATTGGACCCAGCAACAGCCTACAAAAATGGGAAATAATTTCTACCAACTCCACATTTAGATATAGAGGACTAATATCCAAAATATATAATAAAACTCATGAAACTAGTTGTCAAGTAACCAATTAAAAAGTGAGGTACAGATCTACACACAAAAATATCAATAGAGAAATATCAAATGGGTGAGAAACATTTAAAGAAATATTTAACATTATTAGACATCATGGAAATGGAGATTATAACTACTTTTAGATTCCAACTTCCACTTGTCAGAATGGCTAGGATCAATGACACAAATGACAATTCATGCTGGTGAGCATGTGGAGCAAGGCTAACACCCCTCCATTGCTGCTGAGGGTCCAAACTTGCACAGCCAGTATGGAAATCAATGTGGTAGTTTCTCAAAAAATTTGGGAATCCATCTACCTCAAGACCCAGCTATGCCAATCTTGGTCACATATCCAAAGGATGCTCCATCCTACCACAAGGATACTTGCTTAACCATGTTCATTGTGGCTTAATCTATAATAGTCAGCAATTGAGGGTGGGGGGACTAGATGTCCTGCAACTGAAGAATGAATGAACAGAATGTGGTAATTTATATAATAGAGTATTACTCTGCTGTTTAAAAAGGACAAGAATTTTTCAGACAATTGTACAGAACTAGAAAAAAAATCATCCTGAGTGAGGTAGCCCAGACCTAAAAAGACAAAGATAGTATCTATTTACTTATTAAGGTGATATTAGTGATTAAGTAAATGATAACCAAGCTCAAATCCATAGACCCAGAGAGGTTAGGTAAAGAGAACAGTTCTAGAGAGTAAGCATGGATCATCCTGGGAAGAGGAAATAGAATAGATTTTACAGGTAGACTGGGGGCAGGAAGGGGTAGGAATGGGAGGGAATACGTATGTGTGGAAGAGATGGAGTGGAGGAGAGAATATGGTGAGAGGCAGCTGGTATTAGCAGCACTTGTGGGGTAGTGTAGAAACCTTGTGAAGTGGAAACATCCTGGAATCTATGAAGGTGATCCTAATGAGGACTCCTAGGAACATGGGTTATGAAATCACAACTGGCCATCCCTTCTAGCTAGGCAAGATTTTCAGTGGCAGGTCTAGGTTACATTAAATGTTGTTATTGGCCACACAGTTCCCATGCAAATCTCCAAATAAGGCTGTTGATAAGACAAAGTTGATCTCAGCAAACTGACAGTGGGGCTCCACTGCTGAGGACAAAATATCTACACAATTCACTGAATATAGAGAAGTCAAGCTGGTGCCTACATGGATCCTTTCCTCCTTTATTGTAGTCTCTTTGGTGTGCAAAGATATTCTTCAGACTACTGAAAAAGAAACATGGAGACCAACCCTGGCAGCAAAGCCTTTGATCTGTCCTGCCTGCAAAATATGCTAGGCAATGGTAACATAGAACTTGTAGAAGTAGCCAACCAATGTCTAATTTTACTTGAGGATTACTCATTCCTGATACTGCTTGGGTGACCAAGAAACAGAAAGTAGATGGCCCATAGACCTAGGGTAAAACCAAATATAAGTGGTCTAAATAAAATCAGTGAAATGATTCCAAACGATATTCTGCTATACTCATAGATCAGTGTCTTATCCAGTCATCATGAGAGATGCTTCCTCTGGCAGCAGATGGGAACAGGTGTAGAGACTTGTGACTAGACATTATAGACAGAGTCTAAATTGGAGCTCTCCATCAAATCCCTCCCCTCAGAGCTCAGGGAATTCCATGGAAGAGTAGGCAGAGAGATTGCGAGAGCCAGAGAGAGTGGAAGACACCAGGAGAACAAGGCCCTCTGAATCAATCAAGGGAGGTACATATAATCTGACAGATATAGGAGCAGCAAGCACAGGGCCTACAAGGGTCTTCATCAGGTCCTCTACATGTATATTATAACTATTAGCTTAGTATGTTTATGGGACTCTCTACTGTGAGAACAAGTTGTCTCTGATTCTTTTTCCTGCTCTTGGGACTCTGTTCCTCCTTTTGGCTTGCCATCTCTTACTTTGATTTGATAGTTTTTGCTTCATCTTAATATATTTTATTTTGTAATGTTTTGCTGTTATCTCTTAGAAGCATGTTTTCATTCTAATGAGAGACAGAAAGGGAGTAGCTCTGGAGGGGAGGAAATGTATGGAGCAACTGGGAGGAGTAGACAGAAGGAAAACTATAACTAGAATACTTTATATAAGAAAAGAATCTCTTTTCATTAAACAAAATAAAAATGAAAAATAAATAAAAAGATACCAGTGATAAGGCTCAGTATGTACAGATCTTATGAATTGAGCTGTTCTCTGTGACTTATGAGGAACTGGGATGGGTAGAGAGAGGAAACAATATACTATATGAGAAATTCATCTATTTTCAGTTAAAAAAGAGGACCTTGGAACAGACTCTACAAAGCCCTCATACTGAGTGCAACTGTGTTGTGTTGTGTTGTATAGGTAGGTAGGTTAGTTCTCAAAATAGTTTTACTAGTGTTATAAACTTAACAGCACTGGTTTCTTTTGTTTGCATGGAGTTTGTTTTAGGAACCCTGGGTTGAGATGGAGCTTAAGTTCACTCTATCACAACTGCTTGGAAACTGGATTAGAAATAGAACACGACACTGTCTAGAACAAACACTGTGGTGCATGGAAGTTGAAAAGAAAGGGAGCGTTTATTCAAATTAGTGTAGCACAGATGAAGTCCCTAAGTAGTATGAACTAAAATTTTCAAAGAAATATTCATTAAAGCTTCTACTTGGCTAATTAATTAGAAAGTAATGACTCTAGAGTGTTGAGTTACCTTTACTCACTGGAATAGCCAGTCATTGCTCATCCCTATGTTTAACTGAACATCTTTTCAACAATTAAGTGAAAGCCTTGGAATACTCAGTAGACTGCTATCTTGCACTAGGCCAGAACTACAAACGCCATGGGGTAGCATCCGGAACCTCCAATAGAGTTTTCTTTCACTTTGTTATAGTCCTCCTACTGTATATTCCCTCCAATGTGTGTAGAAAGTGTCCTGCTTTATAACTTTCTTTTATTCAACTACTATAAAATTTTCACATGACTATCTCTATGTTGAGACATGTTTTCCAGTGCCACAGGTATTGGTATTCCTGGTGGAGGCTGAGGGGAGTCAGAGTATCAGCTGATAGAGTTCTGTGGGCATTTCTTAGAGGTGTTCTGGGTTATTATGTACCAGAACAAGGGCAGAGACATGGATAATAGCAGAAGTTGAGATGATTAATAGAAAACAATATATACTTCCAAGGGATAAAGTGGGACCAGGGCAGAGAAATCACTTAGAAGCCTCATAGCTGTTATACAAAGAATCTGGGCAATGTTTACCAAGGTTTACTATCACCATCCTCTTGTTCATTGTTACGAGAATATCTGTCAAATACCCAAATTAGAATAACCACTAGTCCAGCTCATAACTCCATTGCTCAAGTGTCTTTTCTGAAGACCATCATCATACTTAAGTGTGTAGTGGATTTGTTCTTTGTGCTTTTTATTCAGAGTATTGCTTTGTCCAAAGATTGAGCATTAATAAAGTTAATACCTCTCCCCTAAGCAGTGGTATTGGGATTTTGTTTGCTCCTTTGCTTTTAATTTTAAACAAGGTCTCCTTATATGTAGCCTATGTTGGCTGTGAACTTGTGATCCCCATCTTTCAGCTTCCCCAGCACTGGAATCACAGGAGTATGCCTTGATATCTGACAGAATTAAGGACATCCTTTATTTGGTGTGTGTGTGTGTGTGTGTGTGTGTGTGTGTGTGTGTGTTATGTATGCATCTTTAGATGTGTATCCCATGTGTATGTCTGTGTCTACTAGAGCCAGAAAGGGGGGGCCAGAAGAAAGAATTGGATTTTCCAATCCTGAAGTTAATGGTGATTGCAAATCTCCTATAATACAGGTGCTGGGAACTGAACTTGGATCAGATCTTCTTTCTTAACTGCTGAGCTCTTTCTCCAGTTCCTCACATGAATTTGAAAAGAAAATTTAGTTTTTGTTTTGATTTGCTTTGTTTCTTTCTGTTTTGTCTTTACTGTGAATGACAATGAAGCAGACATTGGCTGTGAGAACAGTATTGCACCTGCCTTGATTCACACTATGCTACAAGTGGGTATCATTGTACTTACATCAGCACAGTGGAATGTCAGTGTGTGTGTGTTAGCAAACACTTAGAAGATTCAGTCTTTGTGTTAATATATAAGTAGGGTTGACCTTGTAAACCCTTTGAAAAACTATAGAGACTGCTCACCTGAATGAAAGGATGGGCTGTATATCTATCACACACACACACACACACACACACACACATACACACACACACACACATACACACACACACACACACACACACACACACACATACACACAAATCTAGAGCACGAATTTCTCTGGAACTTACCATAAAGGCCTGCATATCAGGCTTCAGTGAGAAGTGTTTGTTTGTTTGTGTTTGAAGAAATACAATGAAATAGCAAAGTCTGCCCCATTTTCTCTGGTCCTGAGACTATAAGGGGTGGAGTCAGGACATTGACTGCCCATATCCTCATATGGAAATGAGTGGGCATGGCAAGTTCAGCTCTGTGAAGTCTTATCCCAGAGGAGGACATAGGTTGCTTAGCCTAAGAAACAGCTGAGGCCAAACCAATTGATCCAAGCAAATTCAGCATTGTTAATTCAGTATTATATGGCTACGATTAGCTTTTTCCTCGATTGCCAGACCTTGTCTTAAGAGGTTTTACTTGTAAAAAATTACAGTCAAACCTTTCAACAGTAGTTTAATGGTCCATCTTTGGCTTCAAAATTATAAACCACCACCAAATTTAATCAAAGCTCTTACTATAGATCTCAAGACAACAAATGGCTTAAAAGAGAATGATGATTCTGTATAGAGTTTTGTGACAATGACCTTAGCAAAATGGCTCAACACTACTAACATTGATGATAATCACAGCATTTCCTTCAATAATTAAAAAAAAAATGTTTCTGTGTTTCTATTTGTCAATGCAGTAATGTTATCTCAATGGGATTTTTATATCTATTTATATAGAGATAGGGTCTCTCTGTAGTTCTGGATAACCTGTAATCTCAATGTGCCTCAAACTCTCAGAGATTCACATGTCTCTGCATCCTGACACTCCTGAGATTAAAGAACTGTACCACTATACCACACTCTACCTGAATGAGATTTTGTTACTGTTGGTGATAAACCAACCTGCCTCCATCTTAGTCTTCAAAGACATCTTATAGTAGAGATAAACTAGGTTCATTCCTGTTCATGATTAAATCGTCATTTCTCAAGGATTGGGCTATGCCTATCCTGTAACCTCAACCACAGATGGTTCTGTACTGGCTGTTCCAGGAAACAACAACCATGTTTCAGGAGATTGTTATGACCATTTTATTATGACCTCCTTGCAACCATGTCTTTGTTTCAGGAGATTAATATGACTAATTTGATATGCTTCAGTAACCCCACCTATTTGCTTCTGAGCTATAAAAATCTTTATCTTATCCATGTCCAGTGCTGATTTCTTGAACCCCACCTTTAGGGAGAGACACACTGAGTACAC
The DNA here is from genome assembly GCA_019843965.1 of Rhynchomys soricoides. Classification (NCBI taxonomy): domain Eukaryota; kingdom Metazoa; phylum Chordata; class Mammalia; order Rodentia; family Muridae; genus Rhynchomys; species Rhynchomys soricoides. Next base: position 1,376,562 of record JADRCH010007366.1, read on the forward strand.
GAACAGAAAAGCTTGCTTTAAGTAATTGCTTGTTTTAATTCAGCCATGATTTAGATTAATAGCTTTTCTCCTCACATCTATAGGATTAACAATGGTTGGGGTCTAGATCAGGTCTGTCCAGGGTATTTGCATCTTATCCAGAAAATTGAAAATAAAGACTCTTCCTATTTCTTGCTGAATAGTATTCCATCCTGAAGCTATAGCACATTTTGTTGATTGATTCATCATTTGAAAGGCATTTGAATTGTTTCAACATTCTGGCTATTATAACCAAGCTGCTATAAAGATTGCACACAAGTTTCTGTGTGAACATAGCTTGCCATTACTCTGGGAAAAATGCCTAAAAGTATAATTGCTAGGTTATATGGTAATTGCAGGTTTATGTTTTAATAAACATCACCTGTTTTCCATAATAACTATACCATTTCCCATTCTTGCCAGCAAAGTATGTATGAATGATCCACTTTCTCTACCTCTTTGCCAGTGTTTGATGTAGTTAGAACTTTTGTTTTAGCCATTTGCTAGGTATGGATTGATCTCTCGTTATGGTTTAAATTTGTATTTTTCTAATGAAACATTGGATGTCATTATGTGCTTATTATTGCCATTTGTCATTAGAATCATCTTCCTATTTAGCTGACATTCTTATTGGATGATTTGCATTTTGGGTTTGATTTTTTATAGATTTGTCCTAGAAATTAGTCCTTGTTTCTCTTCCCCCATATAATTTATGATTTCATACTTTACTTTTAACTCTGATATCCTCTGTGAGTTAACTTTTGTATAAGTTTGAGCTTCTTAAAATTTTTCCACTCCTGAACCCTTTTGTTCTTGAGAAATTTTTACAATATTAGGGTCTATCAGTGTATAAAACAGGTGTACAAGTCAAACATTTACTGGTAGCAAACTACAAAGACATTTATTTTAAAATAATGCTTTGATATATTGTTTTTATTTATATATATTATAATATATATAATATATATTTTTATATATATTTATTATATATAATAATAAATATATAAATATATATTAATATATTATATATATTTATATATAAATATATATTAATAAATAAATATATATTTAATATATAATTTTACATATAATATATATATTTTATATATATTAATATATATATAATTTTACCATTTTCTAAAGATGAATGAAATTTTGCATGCTGTGGAGATAGATGTGCTTATTTATTTTTACTTAAAGAATTATGTCTCAGCTAAATATTTGATAGTATATGACACACATTTCCAAAGTTTAACAGAGGTGATCAATATTTTGTTTCATAATCATCAATGTTTAGAACACTGCTTTGCATAAATATTTAATGCAATAAATATGTAGCGGCATATTTAGGGCTATTTCTTATATTGTTGGGAATTGTGTTCCAATCACAATTTAAAATTCATTCAAAATTTTTTATAGAACTCAAGTCAGATACTCAAATACAAATTATTAATATTCATGTTTATATTCATGTGTATGTGTGCACATGTATGTGTTAGCATATGTGTGTGTGTGTGTGTGTGTGTGTGTGTGTGTGTGTATGCACATATACACATGCATGTAGGGGTCAGAAATAAACCTCAGCTGTCATCCTGAGGAACATCATCCACTTCATTTGCCACAGGATCTCTCATTGGCCCGAAATCACCAATTAGGCTAGACTGGCTAGCTAGCAAAGGATCCTCCTATGTTCACCTCCCTAGCACTGGGTTGACATGTACCAGCATATCTGGCATTTTATGTGGGTTCTGAGGATTGAAGTCAAATCTTCATGCTTGCAAGCAAACACTTTACCAACTGAGTGATCTCTCAGTTCTCAAACAGTAATTTTAAAAATTAAACATTCTACCAACACAATCCTAAGAAATCTTAGTTTAAAACACACATGCTAATGAATGGTAGTAGAAAAACATTAAAGGTATTGTTTTTCACAATTAAGACATTATGTTTCTGTAAGAGCAGAAAAATTTGTCTGTACAGTGAAAACATTGCAATCCATGACATACCATAGTCCTGACTAAGTTGAGACATTTGCTTGGTGTTGACTCTTGTGATGTGAGACACAATGAAACTAGGAGAGCACTGCCGGAAACACCCTCAATTCATTATGCATCTAATGTTGAATTGAGTTTTGATCATTATTATTTAAGAAACCTTTGCTGCTGCCCTATATTTCACAACCTCCACATTGTGTTAGTGATCCCATATGGGTCATGATCCACAGAATAAGAAGCTGTAATATAACATATGAAATAAATTGAGAATATCTTTGGACCATAAATGTCCAGTTCTCCAGAACCATTTGTTGAGTTGCTTTTGTATATTCATCAAAACTCAGCTTGGCAAATTGGTGAGAGCCAGTTCCATGGTTCTGTGTCCTCCACTGAGTATTGTGTCTATGACTTTAACATCACTACACTGCCTGGATTATCATAACTATATAGTAGATCTTAGTTTTGGGTATATTACCCCACCACACACACACACTTTATTTTTGCATTTTTAAAATTTATCTCTGATGATGCCCATGCCTTTCCGCTGAAATTTTAGAGTCATCTTGTCGATGTCTACAAATTTTGTGCTAGAAGTTGAGTATTGATGGCAATTACATTAAACATAGAATAAACAGAGAGAGAACTGACTCTTCAGTACATTTGTTTTTTTGTTTTGTTTGGTTTTGTTTTACATCCACAAACAGTGTATTTCTCCACTTATTTATTTATTCTTTGATTTCTTTCATTGGTATCTTGCCATCTGTGAAACAAGGATCCTATACATATTTTTCTCAGATTTATACCTATTTCATTTTATTTGGGAGAGTTATAAATGGTGATATGTTTTCACATCAGTTTTCAAAATTTATGATTAACATCTCTTGACAGATGAAATTGATGTATTTCCTTTAAACTTATATCCAGTGACCTCAAATAACTCATATGTTAGTTCTAGAAGGTTTTTGTAGACATAAAAGGTTTTTGAAATGCTCCAAGTAAAAAATAAAATAATCTGCAAATAAAGAAATACTTTCTTCCTATTAAATTGCTCTACCTTTTCCCTTTTGCTTTATAGTTCAATATATTAGAAGCATGATTTTTATAAATGCTCACCATTAAATTTAAGTATTTGCCCTATATTAATTAGCTAAGGGTGATTTTTGTTTATTTGTCTGGGTTTGTTTGTTTTTGTTTTGTTTTTGAGTCAAGGTTTCTCTATACAACCCAGATTGTCCTGAAACTTTCTTTGTAGACCAGTCTGGGCTTGAACTCACAGAGATCCACCTGCCTCTGCCTCCTGAGAACTGAGATTAAAGGCATATGCCATCACTGCCTAGCTTTGTTTTTGTTTGTAAATCATGAATGAGTATTGACTCGTGACAAATAGTTTTTATGCATTATATTACATAAAAATATAAAAATATAACTATTCATCCTTAGACTATTTGCATGATAGAGTATAGTGATTAAGTTTTAAATACTGAGCCATATTTATATAAATTCTAATTCTATCCTTTGTCATCTCTTCTGTTCCATTGATTCCATCCAGTGAATCTTTATTTCAATTGTGTGGGTTTTAGTTCTGTAACTTCCACTTGGTGTTTTCATATTGTCTCCATTTGTTTCAAGAGAATTTATATTGATGATCGAAGCATTTTGATGATGACTCAGAATCATTGTCAAATAGTTCTAGTATCTGATTCACCTTGGTATTGGAACCTGTTCCTTTCCTGCCTTATTTTTTTTTCATTACTGTTATGCTGTTTCTGGTTCTTGGTATGACAAGACATATTATATCATATAAAATATCCATTGTATTTAGATATTTTAAGACTCTCAAACCAATTTAATCTTTTAAAAAAAGATTTATTTTCACCTGACCATAAATCCACAGATATGGATGGGAAAACATAAACCCCTTCCTCCTCCATGTTAACTGGCTTGGGTCGATACACATCTTATGCAGACAATCACAGCTGCTGAGAGTTTATGGATGTAGTAGTCCTGACATGACCAGAAGACCCTGGTTTGATGTACTCTTCCACAATCTATGGCCCTTATAATCTTTCGACTCCTTCCTCCAAGATGGCCCCTGAGCCTTTGAGGATATACAAATATCCCATATGGGCTGAGCATTGATATGTATCCTCTATACTCTGATCACTTGTGAATTTCTACATTACAAATAGTTGATGGCTTTTCAGAATGAGAAAGTCAGTTTTCTTTAAGGCTACGACCCCTAGTAGACTGAACATGATCCAGCATAGCTGTATACCCAGGACTATATGTGCAACAAAAGTTGGATTTGGTGGGTTATATTTTAAAAGGTTAAAAAAAGACACAAAATTGGGGTATAGGATTGGGAGGTAGAGGGAGATCTGAAAGGAGTTAGAGGGAGCTATAGGGCATGAATTGATCAAAATGCATTGTATAAAAGTTCAAACATTAAAATTATTTGAAAAAGAGAATGAATAAACAAACCAAACACAACAAAAAACATATTTAAAATTTTGTGTGTGTCTTTGTGAATGTACTCACACATACATGTACAGGTGCCAACAAACCTCAAGAGATGATGTCAGGATCCTTTGGTGTTGGAGTTATAAGAGGTTTTGAGGCACCTGATGTGGTTTCTGGTATCTGAATTCTAGCCCTCAAGATTAAGCAATAAGCTCTCTGAGCCTTTTCACACAGCCCTCAATCCCCCACCCCTGCCGCATTACATCTTTGTTTTTTGTAAGTTCCATTTTTTATATTTTTATTTTTTCATACTTTCTTTACATTTCAAATTTTCCCCTCTTTCCAATCTCCCCTTTGGAACCTCCCCATTTCCTTCCCCCTCCCCCTGCACCTACCCACTCTGGTCATCCCTTCTTGGCCTTCTCCTATACTAGGGGATCTAATACCCTCATGCCCAAGGGCCTCTCCTCCCCCTGATGTCTAACAACACCCTCCTCTGCCGCATATGTGACCAGCACCATGGGTCCCTCCATGTGTATTCTTTGGTTGGTGTTCCAGTCTCTGGGAGCATCTATGGGTCAGGTCAGTTTCCACTATTGCTCCTTTCCTAGGGCTGCAAACTCCCTCAGCTCCTTCAGTCCCTTCTCCAAGTCCTCCATCTGAGACCTCACACTCAGCCCTAGGGCTGCTGTGATGTGACTCTTGGATATTTCGAACTTTTGGGCTAATAAACACTTAACAGTGAGTATATACCATATTCATTCTTTTATGACTGTGTTACCTCGTTCAAAATGATATTTTCAAGTTCCATCCATTTGCCTGTGAAGTTCATGAAGTCATTGTTTTTAATAAGCTGAGTAGTATTCCATTGTGTAAATGTACCACAATTTCTGTATCCATTCCTCTGTGGAGGGACATCTGGGTTGTTTCCAGTTTCTGGCTATTATAAATATGGCTGCTATGAACATAGTGGAACATGTGTCTTTATTACATGTTAAAACATCTTCTGGATATATGCCCAGGAGTGGTATAGCTGGGTCCTCAGGTAGTATTACGGTCATTTTTCTGAGGGTTCGCCAAACTGATTTCCAGAGGGGTTGTATTAGCTTGCATTCCCACCAGCAGTGGAGGAGTGTTCCTCTTTCTCGCCAACATCTGCTGTCACCTGAGTTTTTGATCTTAGCCATTTTGACTAGTGTGAGGTGGAATCTCAGAGTTGTTTTGATTTGCATTTCCCTGATGAGTAAGAATGTTGAACGCTTCTTTAGGTGCTTATCAGCCATTTGAGCTTCCTCAGTTGAGAATTCTCTGTTTAGCTCTGTTCCTCATTTTTTAATAGGGTTATTTGGATCTCTGGAGTCTAGCTTCTTGAGTTCTTTGTATATATTGGATATTATCATTACCAATCCTATGTCCGTTTGCATCTTTGTAAGCAAGTTGTTCTCCTGCTCATCTACAGAAGCAGAGCTAGGAGAGGTATGTGTTGAGCTTTGGGTTGGGTCTCACTGGCACCATCTCAGTAAAGGTTAAGTGCTGTTACACTGTTTTCTTGTGCAGAACTGAAATTTGCCTTCTTTCTTGGACCTACATCTATCAGCTCAGTGGAAACAGGGCAGTCTTATCCCAATCTGCTGGTTGCCTTTTGTCTTATGGACAGTGTCCTTTGCCTTACAGAAGCTTTATAATTTTATGAGGTCCCGTTTGATGATTCTTGATTTAGAGCACAAGCCATTGGTATTCTCTTCAGGAACTTTTCCCCTGTGCCCATGTGTTTGAGACTTTTCCTCACTTTCTCTTCTATTAGATTCAGTGTATCTGGTTTTATGTGGAGGTCCTTGATCCACTTGAACTTGAGCTATGTACAGGGAGACAGGAATGGATCAATTTGCAATCTTCTACATGTTGACCACCAGTTGAGCCAACACCATTTGTTGAAAATGCTGTCTTTATTCCACTGGATGGTTTTAGCTCCTTTGTCAAAGATCAAGTGTCCTTAGGTGTATGGGTTTATTTCTTGGTCTTCAATTCTATTCCATTGATCTACCTGCCTGTCACTGTACCAATACCATGCAGTTTTGATCACTACTGCTCTGTAGTACAGCTTGAGGTCACTGATGCTGATTCCTCCAGAAGTTCTTTTATTGTTGAGAATAGTTTTTGCTATCCTGGGTTTTTTTGTTATTCCAAATGAATTGGAGAATTTCTCTTTCTAAGTCTATGAAGAATTGAGTTGGAATTTTGATGGGAATTGCATTAAATCTGTAGATTGCTTCTGGCAAGATGTCCATTTTTACTATATTAATCCTGCCAATCCATGAGCATGGGTGATCTTTCCATCTTCTGAGGTCTTCTTTGATTTCTTTCTTCAGACTTGAAGTTCTTGTCTTACAGATCTTTCACTTGTTTGGTTAGAGTCACACCAAGATACTTGATATTGTTTATGACTATTGTGAAGGATGTCATTTCCTACATCTGGTAGAAGGCATGAGCATGGGAGATCTTTCCATCTTCTGAGGTCTTCTTTGATTTCTTTCTTCAGACTTGAAGTTCTTGTCATACAGATCTTTCACTTGTTTGGTTAGAGTCAAACCAAGATACTTTATATTGTTTGTGACTAATGTGAAGGATGTCATTTCCTACAACCGGTAGAAGGCTAATATCCAATATATACAAAGAACTCAAGAAGCAATGACTTCATACAATTGCCAGGCAAATAGATGGAACTTGAAAATACAATCTTGAGTGAGGTAACTCAATCACAAAATAATAAACATGGTATGCACTCACTGATAAGCAGATATTAGCCCAAAAGTTTGGAACACCTATGATTCAATTCACAGCAACCTTTGGACTGAGTGTGGGGTCCCAGATGAAGGACTTGGAGAAGGGACTGAAGGAACTAAGGGAGTTTCCAGCCCCATGGGGAGGGAGCAACAGTGTCACCTGATCACCCACCCCTCGTGGTGCTCCAAGAGACTGCAACACCAACCAAACATTACACATGGAGGGACCCATGGTGCTGGCCACATATGTGGCAGAGGAGGGCCTTGTTGGCTATCAGTGGGAGGAGACCCCCTTGGGTCTGAGAGTGTTAGATGCCCCAGTATAGGGGAATGCCAGGGAGGGAAGAGGGGATTTATTGGGTGGGTGGGGGAATACCCTCATAGAGGCATGGGAGGGGGGATGGGATAGGGGGTTTCCAAAAGGAAGACCTGGAAAGGGGAAAACATTTGAAATGTAAATAAAGTCTCAAAAATAATAATAATAAAAAGAAAACAGGGCATTTGCTAGTACCATCCTGTCTCTAAATTCTGAGAGTCTAGCTTCTCCCTCAGACCCACTGCTGCAAGGGGAGAAGAGCATGGGGAAAGAAGTGCCAGCAAAATCTTTTCACTACATCATTTTGCCTTGCTGAGGAATAGGGCATGAGAAAAGGTGCAGCTCATTACTAAACTCTATTGATGTTATTCCAGCCAGGAAATCTGAACACTCCTAGGTTCTGCCAAGCAAAGGATGAAAGATCAGTTGCCTGCTTGCTTCCATCTATGCTTTTTTGGCAGGGGAATTGAGTTTCTGCCACTTACTTCTGCTGATTAAGAGATGGAGGATAGCTCCCTGCTCAGCTAGTCAACACCATCCAGCAGGGGAATTGGAGTGTGGTGTTGTTTCTGCTGAGAAAGGGAAGGAAAGAGGTGGAATATCAGCTTCCTGCATAGAGGAGTATTGACTTAAACATTTTCTCTAATCAGAATTTTGGCTGAAGAGCATGGGGTTTTCTTAGAGCTTTTTATTTTGTCTGAGCCTCTTGGCAGTTCTGGTGTGGAGGATTCTGTAGCATCTTGTGTAGAATATAGAAGAGCCATATATACTAACAGATAGGTAGATAGATAGATAGATAGATAGATAGATAGATAGATAGATAGATATGTTGCCATATATAAAGACATCTACGGGTTGTCATGCACTTTATTTTCTCAAATTCTGAGTTCTCTAGAGAGCCTGCCACCATCTTCCCACCACCTTAGAATCTTCCCATGCTCGCTTATTTTTTCTGTTAGGTCCAGACTTTTGTTTTTGTTTTTGGTCTTTTTTGATTGCCAGTGTACTTGGATTTTTTAAAATTTGTTTTGAACTGACACTCATACAAACAAAATTATGCAAATCAGTGCAGTATCATGTAATGTTTTGATATGTGTGAATGATGCATACTGTTTAGCTCAGGTTTAGCATATTTACCTTCTGAAATATTTTTTTTTCTATTTTATTTGTTGGTTGGTTGGTTTGTTTTTCTTAGACAGGGACTCATTGGAACTGGCCTGTAACTTGCATGTAGTAAAGGGGTAACCTCAAACTTCCAGTCATCTTGCCTCAGCCTCCTGAGTGCTACTGGGTTTGCCAATGTATCTCATTACATCAGGCTTATTTTTTTTTATTATGAACTTTCAAAATCCTCTCACACATTTTTAAAATGCACAACACATTATTGTTATCTGTAGTCATTTACTATGCAGCAGTATACTAGGATTTATTACTCCTATCTAACTGTGAAGCTGTAGCTAAATCGTTCTTATCAACTGATTAAACACTCTCTATTCCTACCCCCAATCTACTCCATCTGGTCTCTGGCAATGCCCATTTTATTCTCAGTTGTTATGAGATCAATTTTATTTCCTGCTTATTATGAATATGGGAGTATAGATACCACTTTACAACTTAAATTCATTTCCTTTTGATATACATCAAGTAGTGAAATACGGAATAGTGTAGTAGATCTATATTTACTATTTGGAGGACCCTCTGCTGTTTTCCATAATGGTTTTTACTAATTTATTTTCCTTTCAATAATGCTATCAAAAAGGCTTCCTTTTCCTCTCTGGCCTCATCAGCTCTTTGAATTGTCAGGTTATTTTTTAATGCCATGATAATTTTGATTTTCATTTTTCTGATGATTCATGATGTTGAGCATTTTCTCATGTACTTGTCAGTCATTTGAATGCTTTCTTTTGAAAAAAAAACTTTAGATCTTTTGCTCATTTTTCACTGGGCTTTTTGGAAGGCTATTTCCTTATCTATCTATCTATCTATCTATATTGACTTTATTAATTCTTCACACATTTTGGATCTCATTATCAGATATGTAGTTTTGATGGTCTTTTCTCATTTTGTTGACTGTCTCAGAACTCTTGATCGTTTGCTGTGTTTGCCTCTTAGTTTGATAGAATCCCATTTGTTTTTGCTTTCATTTCTTCTGCTTTTAGAGTTTTTTCCAAAATTATCTTTGCCCATTCCAATATCCTGAAGCATTTCTGTTGTATTTCTTCTACTAGATTCATATTTTTAGGACTTACATTTACATCTTTAATGAACATTGATTTGATTTTTGTAACTGGTGAGAGATAGGCCATGGACATCTTGGAATCCATTCTTCCAAGTACTATTTATTGGAAAGACTGACTTTTTTCTCTACCGTGTCTGTGGATGCATGGTTTTACATATATGATCTTTATTGTATGCTATGTTGTTCTATGTGTCTACGTCTATGCCAATACCATACTGCTTTGATCACTGCTGATATCATTTGGAGTAAGGCAATGTAATGCCTCTAGTTTTGTTCTTTTTAGCTCAAGATTGCTTTGGCTACTTGGATTCCATGTGCATCCAAACATATTTTAGAATTATTTTTGTAGTCCCATAAAAAATGTTGTTGATGACAATGGGACATCACATAACTAAGAACTATTGAATCTCTAAGCTGGTTTGAGCAGTATATACATCTTAACCATATTAATACTTCCAATCAATGAACACAGGATATCTTTCTACTTTCTGTGTCCTCTGCAACCTCTTTCATGAGTATTTTATGATTTTCATTGTTGAGATTATTTACCACCTTAGCTAAATGTATTCCTTGATATCTTCTTTTTGTAGTTTTATAAATGGATTACTTTTTGGGTTTCTACTTTGGCATGGGAATGGCACTACACCTTGTATATTTAACCTATATATTGCAATTTCAGTGAATCAATTCACTATTTTGAATATTTGGTAAGGTTTTGAGAGTTATCCATACATAAAATTATGTCATCTAAAAAATAATATTTGATTGTTCTTCATAGGATTTCCATAAAAATGGTAAAAAATGACCAACATTGTCCTATTCCAGATTTTAGAAAGAATCTACTAATTTTTAAAAAAATTATTCTTCTCTCATACAATACATCTTGACCACAGCCTCTCCTCCTCTTCTCCTCAGAACCCCCATCCACTTCCTCTCTCTTCCAAATAATTCTAATACAAGTGTTTTGTAATAACATGCTAACTGATGTGGCCTGGAAAAGTCATGCTAATAGATTACCACAATCTCCTTTACTTGGTAATATTTTTTCAGGGGTATTCACCAACAAAGAGCTTTAAATATGCCTATTCTATCAATTTTAAGTATACAGCTCAGTGAATTTCCACCAATGGAACATATTCATATAATTAGCATCCTGATTAAAAATCAGAATGTGAAAACAATTCCAAAGACCCTTAGTCACACCTGCTTGAAGTATTGAGCCTTCTTACTTGTCACTATCCTGTCTTCTAATGGTACAGATTAGTTTTACTTATACCATCCAGAGCCCTTTTGTTTGTTGTTTAGCTCTCCAGGAGAATTTGAGTATGGTAATGATCAGTATCCCCTAGAAAACAGAGCCAATAGAATCTCTGTGTGTGTCTGTCTCTGTCTCTTTCTTCTCTCTCTTCTCTCTCTTTCTCTCTCTCTCTCTCTCTCTCTCTCTCTCTCTCTCTCTCTCTCACACACACACACACACACACATACACACACACACACACACACACACACAAAACACAAGAGGTCAAGAGGTTTGTTATAAGAAACTGATGCATGCAATTAGGGAGGCTGCTATGTCCCAACATTTATAGAGTGAGTTACCAAGTCAAAAGCCTGGGAAGTCAATGGTATAGTTGCAATTCAAAGGATGTTTTAGTTCAAAAACCATTACTGCAGGGGAAAATATCTCTTCCTGGTTAGAATAAATCCATGCTTTTCTTCTAGTCAGGCACTGGTTAGATGAGACCTATCCACACTGGAAAGGATCATATACATTACTCTATCTACTAATTTGATGTTAAACTCATCCAAAAAAAAAAAAAATACCCTCACAGTGCATGGAGCGGAGGAAGCTGCTTCTGGGAGACCAGTGGACTTGGGACCCATCAGCCCTCAAAACCCTCACCCATTGAATACCACTCCCCTTTCTGCTGGGACTGATTCCTAGCTAGCTTGCTCCCCTGAAGATACCACATCCTGAGTCATACCAGGAGATCTGCTGCACCCAGGGCATCTAACACCACAGCCTGAGATATCCCTGGAGATCCACTGCACTCAGAATATCTGACACCACAGCCTGAGTCATCCCAGGAGATTTGCTGCACACAGGGCAACTGGTGTCCCAGGAGATCTACTACACACAGGGCAACTGACACCACAGCCTGAAGGCACCCCAGGAGATCCACTGCACACCTGGCAACTGAGCAATTGATCACCATCTTGTCTGCTCCCCTGAAGATACCACAGCTTGAAGGCTTCCCAGAAGTTCCTCTGTGCACAGGGAAACTGGACAAACTAAAGGACCCAGAGGCAGTATCCAAATTAACAAAATCAGAAATGAAAAGGGAGACATAACAATAGAAATGGAGGAAATTCAAAAAAATAATCAGATCCTACTACCAAAGCCTATACTCAACAAAACTGGAAAATCTAGATGAAATGGATGGATTTCTAGACAGATACCACATACCAAAGTTTAATCAATAACAGGTAAACTATTTAAATAGGCCCATATCCCATAAGGAAATAGAAGTCATTAAAAACCTCCCAACCAAAAAGATATCAATATTCCTCAAACTATTCCATAAAATAGAAACAGAAGGAACAGTACCTAATTAATTCTATGAATCCACAATTACTCTGATACCTAAACCACACAAGGACCCAGCCAAAAAAAAGAACTTCAAACCAATCTTGCTTATGAACATCGATGCAAAAATACTCAATAAAATTCTTGCAAATCAAATCCAAGAACACATCAAAACCATCATTCACCACGATCAAACAGGCTTCTTCTCAGAGATGCCAGGTTGGTTCAATATATGAAAATCCATTAATGTAATCCCTATATAAAAAAAACTCAAAGAAAAAAAATCACATGACCATCTCCTTAGATGCAGTAAAAGTATGTAACAATGTTAAAAGTATTGGAGAGATCAGGAATTCAAGGCTCATACCTAAACATAATAAAAGCAATTCACTGCAAACCAACAGCCAATATCAAATTAAATGGAGAGATACTTGAAGCAATCCCACTAAAATCTGGGAAAACACAAGAATGCCCACTCTCTGCATATCTATTCAATATAGTACTCAAAGTGCTAGCTAGAACAATAAGACAACAAAGTGAGATCAAGGGGATACAAATTGGCAAAGAAGAAATAAAGGTATCACTATTTTCAGATGATATGATAGTATACATAAGCAACCACAAAAATTCTACCAGAGAACTTCTCCAGCTGATAAACAACTTCAGCAAAGTGGCCAGATATAAAATTAACTCAAATAAATCAGGCTGAGAAAGAAATTAGGGAAACAACTCCCTTTACAATAGCTACAAATAATATAAAATATCTTGGGGTAACTCTAACCAAACAAGTGAAAGACAATATCTGTATGAAAATAACTTCAAGTCTCTCAAGAAAAAAAAATTAAAGAACACCTCAGAAAGTGGAGAGATCTCCCATGCTCATAAATTGGCAGAATTAACATAGCAAAAATGGCTATCCTACCAAAGGCAATCTACAGATTCAGTGCAATCCCCATCAAAATCCCAACACAATTCTTCACAGACATGGAAGAAGCAATTTTCAAATTCATCTGGAAAGGAAAAAAAACCAAAAAACAAAACAGCATAGCAAAAAAAAATTCTTAAGAATACATGCCTGACCTCAAGCTCTACTACAGAGTAATAGTGATAAAGATTGCATGGTATTGGTACAGAGACAGACACATTGATCAATGGGATAGAATTGAAGACCCAGAAATAAAACCACACTTACACACACTTGATCTTTGACAAAGAAGTCAAAAAATATACAATGGAAAGAAGAAAGCATCTTCAACAAATGGTGCTAGTCTAACTGCTGTCTTTATGTAGAAAAATGAAAATAGACCCATATTTGTCACCTTGCACAAAGCTCAAGTCCAAGTGAATAAAGGATCTCAACATAAAACCAGATGCACTGAATCTAACAAAAGAGAAAGTGGGAAAGAGCCATGAACTCAATGGCACAGGGGGAAATTTCCTAAACAGAACTCCAATGGCCCATGCTCAAGAATTGATAAATGGAAAGCTTCAGTAAGGCAAAGAACATAGTCACTAAGACAAATCAGCAATCTACAGATTGGGAAAAAATCTTCATTAACCCCACATCCAATAGAGGGCTAATATCCAAAATACATAAAGAACTCAAGAAGCTAACCAACAAAAAACCAAACAACCCAACCAAAAACTGGGGTATGGAGCTAAACCAAGAATTCACAACAGAAGAGTCTCTCATGGTTGAGAAGCACCTAAAGAAATACTCTTTAGTGAAAGTCCTTAGTGAGAAATACAAATCACAACGACCCTGAGATTCCACCTTACACCAGTCAGAATGGCTAAGATCAAAGCCTCAGGTGACAATACATGTTGGTGAGGATGTGGAGAAAGGAACACTCCTCCATTGCTGGTGGGACTGCAAGCTGGTACAACTACTCTGGAAATCAATCTGGAGGTTCCTCAGAAAATTGGAAATAAATCTAACTGAAGACACAGTAATAGCACTCTTGGAAATATGCCCAAAAGATACCCAACCATGCCACAGGGACACATGTTCCACTATGTTCATAGTGGCCTTATTGTGATAGCCAGAAGCTGGAATCAACCCAGATGTCCCATGACATAAGAATGGATACAGATGTGGTAAATGTGGTTCATTTACACAATGGAATACTACTCAGCTATTAAGGATGAGGACATCCCGAGTTTTGCAGACAAATGGATGGAACTAGAAAATATAATCCTGAGTGGTGTAACTCAGACCCAAAAGAATATGCATGGTACATACTCCCTAGTAAGTGGATATTAACCAAAAAAGGGTACAGAATACCCAAGATGCAGTCCACAGAACTCAAAAAGATCAACAAGCTGAAGGGTCCAAGTGAGGATACCTCAGTCCCACTTGGGAGGAAGAAGAAAGCAATCACAAGGGGAGAGGGAGGGAGAGACCTGAGAGGGAAAAGGGAATGGGTATGGGGGATAAAGGGGAACCTGATCTGGTATTAGGTAGGGGAAAAGGAAGTCTTGAGAGCCAGCAGAAAGAATGGAAACAGGCAACCTTCAGAGGTAGAAGGTGGGGGAACCCTTCAGAATGCACCAGAGACCTAGGAGGTAAGAGAATCTCAGGACTCAAAGAGAGGGACCTAAGATGAAATTCTATACAGTATGGAGAGGGAACATGTAGAGCCCACCTCCAGCAGGAAGACAGGGCATCAAATGAGGGAGGGAGTTGCTATCCCACAGTCAAAACTCTGACCCTTAATTGTTCCTGTCTGAACGAACTACAGGGATGGAAATGGAGAGGAGCCTGAGGAAAAGAAGATCCAGTGACAGGCCCAAAGTGGGATCCAGCTGAAGGGGAGACCCCAAAGTCTGATACTATTACTGAGGCTATGGAGTGCTCACAAAAAGGGACCTATCATGACTGCCCTACAAAAGACCCAACAAGCAACTGAAAGAGTCAAATGCAGATATTGGCACCCAATCAATGGACAAAATCTGCTGACCCCCATGGTTGAATTAGGGAAAGGCTGGAAGAAGCTGAGGAGGAGGGTGATCCTGTAGGAGGACCAGGAGTCTCAATTAACCTGGAACCCCGAGATCTCTCAGACACTGTACCACCAACCAGGCAGCATACACCAGCTGATATGAGGCCCCCACACATATACAGCAGAGGACTACCGGGTCTGGATTCAGTCAGAGAAGATGTACCTAACCCTCAAGAGACTGGAGGCCCCAGGGAGTTTAAAGGTCAGGTGGGTGGGGTGGAAGGTAGAGCGATGAGGACATCCTCTTGGAAACATGGGGCAGGGAGGAGGTATTCCCAAGCAGTCAGAGGGTGAACCAGTGTAGGACTGTGAAAGGCAGCCTGATTTCTGGTTGAGTTAAGGTTTAAAACCTCAGTCACCCACCAGGGGATCCCGAGAAGCTCTCTATATGTCTGTGGCCATCAGTCACATAAGGGCAATGCCCCAAACCCCTCCAGAGGTAGAGGATGTGTGGTCACATAGCCTCATTTTAATGAGGAACCTAAAGCTTGGAGGCTTAGCCAATAAACTACCCTTCCCAGACCCTCCTCCCTGCAAAAGGTATTTAACCTGAGGCTAGCCCTGAGAAAGTAAGGTACAGTTTTACTCATTACCACTCTCTGCCATGACAATAAACACCTTAAAACCATGGACTGTCTCTTTTCATTGGTCTGCAGTGGGGAGCAATGGAACAGGCCTTCATCTAAAGAGCTGTGTCTAAACCGGGCAGTGGTGGCTCACACCTTTAATCCCAGCACTTGGGAGACAGAGGCAGGCAAATTTCTGTGTTTGAGGCCAGCCAGGTCTTCAGAGTGAGTTCCAAGACAGCTAGGGCTATACAGAGTAATCCTGTCTCAAAAAAAAAAAAAAAGAGCTGTGTCTAGTCTTCCACAGAAGGCCTCTCAGCGCTCCCAGCCATGTCTTTCTACCAAGCTAAGCTGCCTGCAGACAAGTCAAGGACTAGGTCCCCAGTGGGACCCAGCTGGGCTCCTCCCCACCTTTCCCCTCTGCCCCAGGCTAGATCTAACCCACGGTCCCCACTCTGTTCTCAGTTTTTCCACAGCATCCAGTAGCACCTGGGGTACCCAAGAACCTGAGAACCAGACAGTCTAGCCCCATCATCGCAGGCTTGAGATGCCTGAGCTGGCATCAGGCCTTGCTTCCCCAACCCCGGGCAGCATCCTGAGGCTTCTCATAGCCCAACACCTGCCCGGTGTCAGTGTGGAGTGAGATCAAGCTTCCTGTATCCTGCCTCCCCCAGTGGCCCAAGCCCTGGGGTGGACACAAGACCCCCACCATTTAACCCAACAGACCAGGAGGGGGATAAAATCTGGAGCGTAAAAAAAAAAGATTAAATAAAAAGAAGGAATGTAAAAAATAAAATAAAAATAAATAAATAAAAAAGAAGAAAATCACATAAAAAGTAAGAGGATGGGTGTTAGTTACCTAGGAATAGTAAATTCAGTTTTATTTCAAAGAGCTATTTTCAAATATATACATTTAGAAATTAGAGTGTAATTTCCACTGGTAGAAGAAGGGGTTCTTCAAACTGTGACATGATTATGGTGGTATACACAAATATACCTAACCCACAATGCAGCATCAACTGCACCATGCTACGCACTTTGTTCTATGTTCTTCAAAGGTGTCTATATCCTATTCCTTGAGCTTAACCTCCCCTGAAGTCAGCAACAGAGCTTGAGAGTCTCAGGGATCTGAGCCTATTGAGTAGGAAACCTTGGCAATCAGAGGGTACAAGATGTAGCACTCTGTGGAAACAGGGACTAAAGATCCCTATAGTTGTGAGATGGGAAGTAAAGTTACTAGGATATGCCATTACTTGGAGAGGGAGATGTCATGAGCTGCTCAGCAATATGGGCAGCAGCTGAATGACACTGTAATGTATCTAGTTAATAAGTTCCATGATGATTTCTTTTTTTATTTAGTTAATTTTTATGTTATTCTTTTATATTTTTATGTATGAATACATGATATGTGATCATATCCTAGAGCCATTTTCCCTCCTTCATCTCCCTCTGGGTTACCCAAATACATCCTTCTCACAAATTTATGCCTTCCTTAAAAAATAATCTACTATGTCCAGTTAGTGTTTCTCATATGTGCATGGGCATGGGACCATCTTTTAGAGTAAAAGAAATCTACTCATGGCCACACCCCTCCCCAAAGAGTGATTTTTCTTAGGGTTGGAAAGATGGATCAACAGTTAAGATGACTTGTTGATTTTACAGAGGATCCAGAATCAATTACCAGTAGCCATGGGGGAAGGGAGGGGTCGAGAGATGGCTCCATGGTTAAGAGCACTGGCTGCTGCTCTTCCAGAGGACCCAGGTCCAATTCTAAGCACCCACATAGCAGCTCACAACTGTCTGTAACTCCAGTTCCAGGGGATTCAACACCCTAACACAAACATACATGCAGGCAAAACACGAGTGCACATAAAATAAAAATAAATAAATTAAACAAAAAATTACCAGAACCCATATGTTAGCTTACAACTACCAGTAATGTCAGTGTAAGAGGATCTGACACCTTCTTCTAACCTCCACTGGCACCAGGTATGCACTTGGTGTACATGTATACATGCAGTCATTTACAAATATTTTTTAGAAGAAAAAAAGAACGATTCTTCTTACCCAGAACAATCAACTGCCAATATATCTTCACTTAAGAGTGTAGCATTGTGAGCTCCTCTCTCAATCATGCCAGAGTTTGACTGGTTTCATCTTGTGTAGGTCTTGTGCAGTTCACCAAAACTATTGTGAGTTCATAAGTACAATAGCCATGCCATGTCCAGAAAACAGCATTTCACAAAACTCATTTCCACACTTTGATTCTTACATTTTTTCTGCCTCCATTTTGTGATATTCTCTGAGCTTTGGTCTATGTATAAAAATGTAAATATTTTGGAGGTTGTTTAACAACATAACAATAGTAGCTTCTCCCTAACACCTATAACTTTCCAGGCCATGGACTTTTGGTTTACAGTACCAGGCCTGAATTACCTCCTATGAAGAAGGACTCAAATCCACCTAGAAGTAGTTGGTGACCCAGTAAAAGCCATACTTCATTTGCACAGTGGGAACTCATTGCCTGGTGGATCTGTACTGCAGAATATAGGGCCCAGCGCTGGGTAAGATCATTTATGTTTTTCTCCCCAAGCAACCTGCACAGGACCTTCTGGAATTGCATAAGCTAACTAGCATGGAGAGTTTCTTGGTTAGTTCAAAGTGTATTTCTCTAAGTCCTGTATCCATAAGTGGTGTATTCAGCAATAGAATCTTAACATATAGTTATGGTGGACAAACAAGAGCAATTACAATATCCTATGTTGTTTTGGAGACTTCTGAAGCCTCCCTGAACAATAACTCATAGTA
This sequence comes from Rhynchomys soricoides, assembly GCA_019843965.1. Taxonomy (NCBI): domain Eukaryota; kingdom Metazoa; phylum Chordata; class Mammalia; order Rodentia; family Muridae; genus Rhynchomys; species Rhynchomys soricoides. Next base: position 1,395,335 of record JADRCH010007366.1, read on the forward strand.
AGGTATCCATGCATGACACCTTCTGTTTATTTAATAATCCATGCCTTTTTGGAGCATCACTATCCACCCATCTATGGTATCTCCAAACTCCTAGATGATTGTAAACAAATTTTTTTCATACTCTATTCACATTTCAAATGTTTCCCACTTTCCAGATCTCCCCTTTGGAACCTCCCCATTCTCTCCTCCCTCCCCCTGCCACTATAGGGGTATTACCCCCACCCACCCTCTTCTTTCCTCCTTGGCATTCTCCTATACTGGGGGATCTAACACCCTCAGGCCTAAAGGCCTCTGTTCCCCATGATGTCTAACTAGACCCTCCTCTGCCGCATATGTGGCCAGCACCATGGGTTCCTCCATGTGTATTCTTTGATTGGTGATCCAGTTTCCGGGAGTATCGAGGGGTCAGGCCAGTTGCCACTATTGCTCCCTCCCTGGGGCTGCAAACTCCCTCAGCTCCTTCAGTCCCTTCTCCAAGTCCTCCATCTGGGACCTCGCACTCAGCCCTACAGTTGCTGTGATGTGACTCTTGGGTATTTCGAACTTTTGGGCTAATAATCACTTAACAGTGAGTACATACCATGTTCATTCTTTTGTGACTACATTGCCACGCTCAGGATATTTTCAAGTTCCATCCATTTGTCTGCAAACTTCATGAAGTCATTGTTTTTAATAGCTGAGTAGTATTCCATTGTATAAATGTACCACATTTCCTGTATCCATTCCTCTGTGGAGGGACATCTGGGTTGTTTCCAGTTTCTGGCTATTATAAATATGCCTGCTATGAACATAGTGGAACATGTGTCTTTTTTACATGTTGGAGCATCTTCTGGGTATATGCTCAGGAGTGGTATATCTGGGTACTCAGGTAGTATTATGTTCATTTTTCTGAGGGTCTGCCAAACTGATTTCCAGAGAGGTTGTATCAGCTTTCATTCCCACCAGCAGTGGAGGAGTGTTCCTCTTTCTCCACAGCCTTGCCAACATCTGCTGTCACCTGAGTTTTTAATCATAGCCATTCTGACTGGTGTGAAGTTGAATCTCAGGGTTGTTTTGATTTGCATTTTACTGATGACTAAGGATGTTGAATGTTTCTTTAGGTGCTTCTCAGCCATTTGAGTTTCCTCAGTTGAGAATTCTCTGTTTTGCTCTGTTCCCCATTTTTTGACAGGGCTATTTGGGTCTCTGGAGTCTAGCTTCTTGAGTTCTTTGTGTACATTGGATATTAGCCCTCTGTCGGACATAGGATTGGTAAAGATCTTTTCCCAATCTGTAGGTTGCAATTTTGTCCTATTTACAGTGTCCTTTGCCTTACAGAAGCTTTGTAATTTTATGAGGTCCCATCTGTCGTTCTTGATCTTAGAGCACAAGTCATTGGTGTTCTGTTCAGGAACTTTTCCCCTGTGCCCATGTGTTCCAGACTTTTCCCCACTTTCTCTTCTATTAGATTCAGTGTATCTGGTTTTATGTGGAGGTCCATGATCCTCTTGGACTTGAATGTTGTACAGGGAGATAGGAATGGATCAATTCGCAATCTTCTACATGTAAACCGCCAGTTAAACCAGCACCATTTTTTGAAAATGCTGTCCTTTTTCCACTGGATGGTTTTAGCTCCTTTGTCAAAGATCAAGTGAATGTAAGTGTGTGGGTTCATTTCTGGGTCTTCAGTTCTATTGCACTGATCTACCTGTCTGTCAGTGTACCAATACCATGCAGTTTTTATCACTACTGCTGTCTAGTACAGCTTGGGGTCAGGGAGGCTGATTTCCCCCAGAAATCCTTTTATTGTTGAGAATAGTTTTTGCTATCCTGGGTTTTTTGTTATTCCATATGAATTTGAGAATTGTTCTTTCTAAGTCTATGAAGAATTGAGTTGGAATTTTGATGGGGATTGCATTGAATCTGTAGATTGCTTTCGGCATAATGGCCATTTTAACTATATTAATCCTGCCTATCCATGAGCACAGGAAATCTTTAAACAAATTAACCAAGTGTCTTAATTAGATTCTTGAATGCTAAAAACACTATGCAAAATTTCAATTTTGTCAAAAACATGTTAGCCTCACCTGTCAATGGATTATCCAAGCAGTCAATGGGCAAAATGTGGATGCAGACCCTTCTGGATATGCAGATACCAATTGTTTAGAGCTCTAAACAATTTCTATGTTAAATAAATTAAACTCATTCATTGTGTTCAAGTTTTAAAACTTAACAGCTTGTTCTTGCTCTCAAAGTTTCTTACCAACAAAAAAAATAATAGTACACTTCATTTTGTGTTGTACATATAGGAGCACACAATTAGTACAATATATTTTTAACATAATACTTGCAATTGAGAGAACCAAATTGGCAAATAATAAAAGTTTATAATAAAAGTGAAGTTAGTCTCAGTCTCCAGTACAGAATAAGTTTGAAATAGAGTTGTTCACCTTATTCTTATCGAAACTCATAGAATTACATATAATATATACTATTGTAATAAGATGCATCACTGATTTTTAAAAGCACTATACATCATAAAAGAGATATGAGGCAGGAAAGTACATGCCATTCACCCTAAGAGCAATACAACAATATTGCAGCTAACATTTTTAAAAATGTAGTTGTGTGTTTGTAAGATAGCTTTTCTGAGGCCCTGCTGCATCATCAATTGAGAGACAGAAGACATCTCTGTATAGGGAGGCTACTCTTCATTGTGTGGTCCAGCAGTTGTTGGCATTTGATACCAAAACTACTAGCTATTGAAATATCTGGAAACTTTTAGAAATTCTAATTCTTTCAAATTATTTTATTTACTTATTTGATTTGTGTATTTCACCTGCATGAATGTATGCACACCATCTATGTGCCTATTGTCCACTGAGGTCAGAAGAGGATTTTGTTCCCTTGGAACTAGTGTCATAGACAGTTGTGAGCTATCTTAACCCTTGTATTGTTCACTTATATTGCCTACAAAGAGGCAAAATAAGTCTTACAAAAAAAGTAGCAATGCATGGTCAGTCTTATTTCATTCTTTCTAGAAAGACAAGGATCTGCATCCACATTTTGCCCATTGACTGCTTGGAAAATCCATTGGTTCTCTGCCAAGAATTAAACCCAGGCCCTTTTCAATAACCAGTGCTCTTAATTACTGAGCCATTTCTCCAGACCTTAAATGCAAATTCCTGAGTCTCTTCCTAGATATATTCTGAGGAATCTCAATTTCATTTGTTTGTTTTAATTTTAGTTTATTTTTCGTTAGTGAAGATCAAACCCAGGGCTTGAAACATGGTAGGTGAATTATCTATACTGAGTTACACTCTCAGCTCCAGAATTTGTTTTGAATAAGAGAGCCTTTGGATTGTCCAAGCAGTCAATGTGCAAAATGTGGATGCGGACCCTTGTCTTTCTAGAAAGAATGAAATAAGACTGACAATGCATTGCTACTTTTTTTGTAAGACTTATTTTGCTTCTTTGTAGGCAATATAAGTGAACAATACAAGGGCTAAGATGGTTTAGAATGATAATAATCTCCTATTAACTATTTTCTTTCTGTAGACAATTGAGTTTTTATGTACCCTTCCAGTACTATCCTATGTAGACACATACATGCAAATACATTCATGAATTTTGGGGAAAGTGACAGCAAATTCTGAATTTTTCATCTAAAAGTATGCCTTAGAAGTTTTCCTATGTGCGTGTATATGTATAGGTATATATAAATATATATAATTCACTCTTATTTTTAGTGGTGGCGTTGTAACATTTTATTGTTATATATGTATGCATATGTGTCTATATGTATATACATGCATATATATTCTTTGATCAAGTCCCTCTGATGGATATTTACTTTGTTATCAACCTTTTACTAATATAATAAAGCCACAGTGATTATTTTGATTATATATTTTGTCCATGGGTCTATGTTTTGGAAATCTCCTAGAATGTAATTATTGGTGTGGTGGTTTGAATGAAAATGATCCCATAGGCTCATAGGAGTGGCACTGTTAGGAGGTGTGGCTTTGTTCGAGCAGATGTGGCTTTTTTGGTGGAAGTATGCTACTGGAGGGAGGTGGGCTTTGAGGCCTAAGCTGTGCAAGCCAGTCCCAGTATGGTACTCTCTTCTCTCCTGCTGCCTGCTGACCTAGACGTAGAATTCTTGGCTACTTCTCCAGCATCATGTCTGCCTGCACTTCACCATGCTTCCCACTATAATGATAGCGTACTAAAACTTTGAAACTATAAGACTGGCCCAATTGAACGCTTTCCTTTATAACAGTTGCTATGGTCATGGTATCTCTCCACAGCTATGGAAAACCTAATTAAGACAATTGCTTATTGACTGGAGGATTTTGTTAGATACACTCAAATTTCCACTCACAAATGTTGTGCTTGTTTCTTCCCACCAACAGTGCATGATAGGGTAAGCCAGCACTTTCCCATCCCAGTGTTTATTGAATTTCAGCAGATCAATTTGTTGAAAGTGGTAACTTGTTTAGTTTTACTTTTGGTTAGTCTTATCATAACCTAAAGTTTTGTTAATAGTCTAATCTGAAGCCATGTAGAATTCACACTGAGGTTTAGAGTGTAACAACTACCCCCAAACAAACAAATGAAAACTCAGGGAGTATAAGCTTTCTTCTTCAAATGACAAAAATGTAAGTGCAGCTTCACAATTAAAAGTGAAGACTGCCTAGTTTTCTTTTCTCTTCTGAATGATGTTTTGAAAATTACAAAGTCTATTGATAATACAAAACAAAGATTCTTGCATTAATTTAATTGTTTTTATAAAGTAGATTTTTTTGCATAATGCCTGGACACACCTGGATAATCTTTTCACTCATGTATTAAATCTGATGCTGCTATAAGTGAACTCAAATCTGAAAAAAAACCACTTCATATAAAGCTTATGCATGCATGATAGGATTTGTTAAATTAAAAAATATCTGGAAAGATAAACTAGTATCTCTAATTATTATATTTATTTTATTTTTATAAGATACCAATTAGGAAGAAATTAAGTAATTATCATAATCATCAACTGAAGCAAGTGTATTAATTGTACACAAGTCTTTAAATCACAAAGGAAGTGAGGGCTTGTTACATAATGTCAATCTCTCCATAGTTATGTTAATTATTGGGGTAAATTATTATTTAAAGTTCATCAGAAAATGAAATTTCAAAAAGAAAACCAAAATCTTTTCAGTATAGTTACTCTGTGACATGTATTTCTGTATATGCCATTGTCTGTCTCTCATTTTCTCCTGCTCACATACAGAGTCATAATTATAGGTTTTCTATAGTTTCAACCATAATTTTCTGACAATAATAATTCCAATCCAACAGTTTATAAAAGCAATATAATAAGTATATATGATGAGCAGCATAAATAAGTGCATTGCCAGTACAGAAGATGCTTACTCTAAGGTACACAATAGGACTGGTACTTAAAATTTGCTACGACTAGTCTAGTCCTCTGTTAAATTAAGCTGTACAACTTCTTGAGTGATGAAGTGCTTTCAGTACATTTATATTTTCCTCTGTTAGTACATTGGAAAGAGTATAAAGTTAAATTCTTATTGGAAGCAATGTGTTTCCAAGAATAAAAATTAGTCAGAATATAAATATATAGAATTAATAAGATAAAAACTGTAATTACAGTGTGTAATTGAAAATGAGTTAATGTTGCTTATCATTATCCTAAGGAGACTTTAAATATTAAGATGTGACAGATTTTTGTATTAGGTAGAAGATTAGAAAAACATTATAAATTAAAAGAATAACATTTTAAAATGCCATAAGGTCCATTTGTGACATCTATTTTCTATCAATTTTATAACTCTAAGATTATTAAAATGAGAACATGGTGCATCTTGACAGCTTATTAGATTAATTTAGAATCTAAAGATCTGGATTTTCATGTTTGGCATGGGAAATAGAAGTCTGGTATAATGAATATTTATTGTGATCCTACAGAGCTCAAAAAAATACCTGTTTGTTTCCTTTAAAAGGCTTATAATTTAGATTGGAAAGTTCCCAATGGGGAAAGAATCAGCTCATTGAAATAATAATTTAGAATAGTCAAAAGAAAGCCAGCTACCATTGTCACTAGGCCAGCAGCCTGAAAGTAGAAGTGACTAGTAGGGACTCAGAAAGTCGCCAAGGGAATGTGGAGAAGTGGGAGACAGCACTGCAAATCTCACTAATATATAATATGATATTTATAATAAATATGTCTTAATCAAAGCATTTTAAACAGCCAATAAATTTCTCTGTACAAATTAGGAAAAGAATAGACTAAAGGTCCTGAAAATTATTCCTCCTTGAGAACTTACCATGTCTAGTGAAAAGTTTGCAAAGTAAAATCTTTGCAGCTGTTCTCACACTGGTTATGAGACCAGTGTTTATAGTTTTAGGAATTGTGTAAGATGACTGAGAAATAAGGACATCTAAAGTTACATTATGTAAACCTATAATTGAACAACTTGTATTAAGAACAAAAGTAGTGAATGGTCAAAACTCATCTCATGCATTTCACTCAATTTTCATGACTGTCTCAGCATTGACATCTGCTATGTTTGTGTAATGGAAACCCTGTGATGATGAGCTACTTTTTTCAACTCCATGACACTGCATCTTAAGTTTGAAATCTGCTATGGCAGGAACATTTACACCATGGGAATTGGAAAATACTATAGACTACAGATTTATATTCAAAGAAATGGTTGTAAGTCTTAATTAGTAAAACATTCAGTGCTCCTCCAATATACCAGGATTGGACTCTCTGTATGTAGACAGCTTAAAAATCAATACAAAACCTTCAATCAACCAGGTCTCTAGGATGTCTTTACAAGAAAAAGTTGGGGAAAGCTTCCAGATGAGTTAGGCTTGTGATCACTTACTGATTCATCAGGCAATCCACATCCACCAGAGCAATACAGATTTATACATTTATTTGTCTGTCTTTCTATCTAACTATCTATCTATCTACTTATCTATGTGAGTGTGTATGCCTGCACACACACACACACACACACACACACACACACAGGCATATATGCATATCTGTGTTGCACAACTTGCAAGAGGTCATTTTTTCCTTTCACCATGTGGGGTCCAGACATTGGATTTATGCCATCAGGCTTTGTGACAAGCACTATAGCCACTCACCTTCCCAGAAGTCAAGAATTTTGGTGTGTGTATGTGTGTGTGTGTGTGTGTATGTGTGTGAGTGTATGTGTGTGTGTGTGTGTGTGTGTGTGTATGTGTGTGCACGTGCTTGCATGCATGTGTACTAGAGATAAAAAATAGCCTCATGCATGCTAAGGACAAGTTCTACCACTGAAGCCAGCTCCCAGCCTCAAGAATCATTTCTTTAAAATATATATGGCATGTCTTCTTCCCCTCCCCAAAAAGAACCCCCAGACGATTGTATTATATCTGAATAATGAGAAATGCTGCTACTTTTTTCTCACTGTTCATATTTCTAAGACCATATAGTCTTAAGGTTATGGGACCTAAATAGCAGAGTCACTGGCATGCCACTTCTGCAGTGCCCCAATATATCCAGCACACATTAGTGTCATCTAATCTATGAGCCATAGTGCTGCTCCAATATGTAAATATAATTCTAGAAGCCTCCAGAAGCCAAAGAGACCAGCAAAATGATGATTTTTTTTTTTTTTTTTTTTTTGGTGAGAGTGATAAGACACAGAAAATATTTTCTTTATTACCTTCCCCAGTCTGAACACTAAATTCTGGTTGTTGTTTTTTGGTTTTTGTTTTTTGGGGGTTTTTTTTGTTTGTTTGTTTGTTTTAGTGATTTTGAGTTAGTTCCTTTTGAAGAATTGTTGTAGAACTGACTAAATGATAGGACACTAGTGTTTTAAAGAGCATTCCCAGGGACTCAAGTTCTAACCCAGCCCTAAAATAAAATCCAGCATTACACAGAAATTCAACAGACTTTAAATGTGGCTTACTTTTTCTGCTATATGCATGTTGGCACAAGCCCTAACATTTTTCCATGGGGGTTCTTTCATGTCCAAAGGAAAATGAGAGTGCTTACATGAGCTAACACCTTCCAAATGGCAGCCTTCAAAAAGTTCTACAGATGTTTTTCTGATAAAATGCAGGGTACAGTAAAGGAATCTATTAAAATCTATTAATTGACTCATGCCTTAATGCTTATAATAGGACAACCTGAGGCGAATGCTTCTGAAACATATTCATTTCCTTCTTGTTCAGATTAACTTTGGTACACTCAACATTTACTTCTGGAGGCATAAGAAATTTACAGTTACCCTTTACTTTGTACAGTGAGATACTCTTTTACGCACACATAGTATGAATTTTAACAAATGCATAGCATTGTGTCACTGGCACCACAGTCACAATGACCCTTTGCAGTCAAACATTCTTTCTCTAATCTTTGATAGTTAATGACTTTTCAGACCTATAGGTTTCTATCTTCTTGAATGTCATAGAAAGGAAATTGCACCATGTGAAAACTTTGAATCTGGCTTCCTCCACATAGATGAATTTGATATTCACTTGTTCTTACAGGTATCTTTGTCTCTCTGTGTCTCTGTGTGTCTCTGTCTCTGTGTCTCTGTCTCTCTCTGTGTCTCTGTCTGTCTCTGTCTGTCTCTGTGTCTCTGTCTCTGTCTCTGTCTCTGTCTCTCTCTCTCTCTTTCTCTCTCTCTCTTATTTGAGACAGGGTTTCTCTGTATAACAGTCCTGGCTGTCCTGGAACTTGCTTTGTAGACCAGGATGGCCTTAAAGTCACAGAGATTCACTTGCCTCTGCTGGGATTAAAGTAGTGCACCACATGACCAGCTTACAGCTTACATGTATCTCTTAACTCATTTTAATTTCTGAGTAGCATTTCAATTTATAGACAGTATGATAGTTATTCTGTTTACCTACTGGAGGGTGAATGGATTGTTTCTAGTTCAATGCTAAGTGAAAAGGCTTTTCTAATCATTCATATACACACTTTGTATGGTAACATAAGGTTTTGTTAACTGTAGTAAGTGTGTTTTGAGGATCTTGGACAAAAAAAATTTGCATGTTCCAATGCATTGAAACTTTTTCTGTATGTTTTCTTCTAGTTATTCTATATCTTACATTTAAGCTCTCACTCTGTGTTTAGTTTATTATTATAAAGGAGATAGATAGGAGCCTACTTTCCTTCTTCTGAGTGTAGATAAATACTTTCCCAAGCACTGTTTACTGAAAATATTTTTTTCTGGAAGCATTTTGTCAGTATCTTAGTTGAAGATCAGTTGACTGTAGATTTGTTTCTGGATTTGTACTTTTGTTCCATTGGTCTCTGTGTCTGCTTTTATGCCAATACTCATCTGCTTTGAATACGACATATTTGCAATACATTTAAAATCAGATAGTGTAAATGACTCCTGCTTTGACTTTTCAGAGCATTTCATATTATTTTGTTTTGTTTTGTGGTTCCATACAAAATTGTTTGAGCTTTTGTTTTGTTTTCTTTGACGCAGTGTGAAGAATGCTACTGGTATTTCCATAAGGGTTTCATTGAATCTGCAGTGTGCACAGATTGTAAAGATTGTGAGCATTGCTTTGGATCTGTAATATTTGTGTAATATAGACATTTTGAGAACACTGATTCTTCCCGTCCACATGTGCACTCTCTTCAGTCAATTTCCTCAGTGCTTTAGACATTCCATGTAGGGACCTAAATCTTTCCTCTCCTTTGGTTAAATTTATTCCAATGCTATTTATTTATTTATTTATTTATTTATTTATTTATTTTTTATTTTTTATTTATTCCTAGGTATTTCATTGCTGGTTTTAACTCTTCTATATAGAATTGCATTCTTTTTTTTTTTTCTTTCAGATACTTCACTGCGAGCATATAGGGGTGCTATTGATTTTTACATGTCGATTTTTACATCCAACAACTCTGTTGATTTTACTTCTCAGTCCTAAGGGTTTTGCACACAACTGCTTTATTAGAGAGGAAAAATGAAATATTCAGTTGGAGACTTTACCTTTTGGCCCAAACAATGGACAGATATTTTACCCCATCTGTTGCTAAGGGGAAGGTCATTTTGTAATTACCTTTATGTTACAGAATTTTTGTTAGCAATACTTACTTCATATAATACTTATTACTTCATTCTTTCAACTTATAATTTTTTCCTATATTTCTCTTATTTGTATAGGGAGTGTCAATGTTTGTCTGGTATTTATTTATTTAGGAGGGTGGATGAATGAAGGTCAACTTTATCTTTATTTTGTTTTTTATTTATGTGCTTCTGGGTGGGTATATGCATGTTGGTGCAGTGCCCATAGATGCCAGGAAAGAGTACCACATCCCTTGGAGCTGGAGTTACACTTGGTTGTGGGTTGTGTGGCTGTGGATGCTGGAAATTGAACTTGGGTTCTCTAAAAGAACTGGAAGTGCTCTGAATCACTGAGCTAGCTCCCCAGCCCAACTTTATCTATTTTATTATCTTGTTTGAAATATCCTGCTATCTTATTTACCTTTAAATTTTCACTAATTTTTTTTCTGAGCATCTATGAAGTGTTGATAGAGAAATTTCTCTGCTTTATAGTGATGAGATGTATTGAAAAACATTTTAATAAATGAATAAGAGAGGATTATATTAAATCTTGAAGGAACTATAAGTCATACTTTTTACAATAACTGGATCATCTCATCTATAAATAAATTCAAGATCAAGCAATAACTTGTTGCTGTCTCATTATTATCAATGTTTCAAGTGTTCCTAGTCTTGTCATACATGACTCACCACTATTGAAAAGGGCACCTACCAGGTATATTGTGAAGAAGGAAGCCCTCCCCACTCATTTACTCATAATGAGGGAAGTCAAGAGTTGAACTTAAAAGAGAAAATAAAAGATAAGTAACAAATGTAGAAAAACTTGTAAACCCCATTTTAAAAAGCCAATGGAAAAATAAAAATATTGAGCGAAAAATAGAGAAACATATAATTATTTTTCTTATTAAAAATCATAGAGGCCATTACCAGTTTAGAATGTCTATAAATGATGTAGAACCTCTAGTTTTCCAGGTAGGATGGTCTACCATCACCATTAACACTCCTCATTGCTGGTAAATTCTATAGTCTTCTGTTCTGACCGAGCTCTAAATGGCTATTCTCATAATGTGTTTTATCACAGAGGTGCTGTAAAACCTGGTAACTGGTAGTGCCAGGAGGAAAAAAAAATACAATAATTCCCTTATCAGCTCATACTTGGAAATGTTCAACCAGTTTTTTCTACTGTGCAGTTCAAAATGCTACTTGGCATGATGAATCAATAAAGGAGAAGTACTTATGGAGCACATTGTAAAATGTGTATTCTGTGGAACATATTTGGAAACAGTGGCTTTAAGGTATAGAATGCAAACTTCAAAGGGAAGGGAAGAAAACTTCTCCTCCTCCTCCTCTTCCTCCTCCTCCTCCTCCTCCTCCTTCTCCTCCTCCTCTTCCTCCTCCTCCTTCTTCATCATCATCTTCTTCCTATTCCTTCTCCTTCCCTCCCTTCTCCCCCCTCTCTGTGTGCACGTGTATTCAATCCCTTAGGATCTTTGTCACATCTCCTGATACTGTGTCAATTTACTTCTTATCCTTAGCAAAGCAAAATAATGAGAAATAACTTGTTCCAGGCACTTACAAATAGGCAAACTAGTAGTTGAATGTAGAAGTTCTTAATTCCTGCCCTTGATAGTGTGTCTTCTCTCATGTAAGAAGAAAATGATATTTCTTGTGTTCCCACTAATTTTCAAGCAAGAGCACATCTCTTAAGAAAATGTCCATAGGGTTACAATAGAGCACTTGCTTAACATACAGAAGGATCTGGGTTTCATCTCTAACACTGAAAAGAACAAAAAATGAAATGGGGAGCTGGAGGTCCATGATAAATATCCCTTCTAATGGATTGGATTTTGCAAATGTGTGTGAATGTTTATTCTGTGCATGCACTGTGGTTAATTGGCTTAGCATGCAGGTACAATGTAGGAGAGCTTAACCTTCTACATTTTGCCCACAAGGAATGAGAAAAATGTCTGTGGCATTCACTTAGTACACCAATCTGCATGGCTTCTCCTATCATCAGAAGGGAGTAGAGTCCAGTTTTACCCACAGCATCTTCCTCCTGCCTGTTTCTCCTGTATTCATTTCCTCCACAGGCCTTCCTGATACCAATCCAAGTTTCTGTTTTCAAAGTGATTATCAAGAAAAAAGAGTTACTGGTAGAATTCTTATGTGGTTCATGTTGGACATAATTTTCACAAAGAATTTCACAGGTACTGTGTCTCATTCCTTTTAAATGATACACTGAAAACATGCCCAGAAATGTTCCGAATTATTCCAGGAGTGAGCATACTAGGATTCGTTAGGACATGATCTCTACGTATCCAAGTTAAAAAAGATTTGTGCATCTCAATTCTGACGTCTGAGTACACAGGAAAATGGCACTCTTTCAAAGTCCTCAATAGTTCACATTTAAAGAGACTAGAAAGCAAATTTAAACCAAGAAAATAACGAAAAATCCACATATAGTAAAACGTTAAATAAAACACAGTGCTAATAGAACAAAAGATTTAATTTTTTAAATGTCCGATTTTTTTGAGATTATAATTTAATTACATTTCTCCCTTCCCTTTTCTCTCTTCAAACATTCTAATAGACCCATGCCCACTCTCCTTTAAGGTTGTGGTATCTTTTTCACTAATTGCTGTTGCAAGTATAGATATATTTGTGTGTATATATATAGATATATACAAAATATATACATACATATTTGTATATTTATACATATATATATATATATATATATATACACACACTTAAATATAACCTATTCTATCTATATAATGCTAGCTGTATATGTGTTTTAAGGGCTGACCATCTGGCAGTGGGCAGCCAACTGGTATGTTCTTTCCTGAGGAAGGCCACCTTACAGGTTCCCAGCTTTCTTCAGTTAACTATAGTTTTTTATCTGTGAAATTTTAGTGATATGGAAAACATGATATAAATTATCCAGAGAATACTTTGAATGTACTGTGCATCAGGTTCTGCTTTAAGAATCAGAGAAACAACCAAAAAAAGCTGGACTCAGTCAAGCATAATTATAATCCCAGCACTTAAAAAGTGGAAGCAGGAGAATCTGGAATTCAAGGCCATCATTAGGATAGATAGCATGTTTGAGACCAGCATGAACTATTGTAAAACCATCATAAAACCAAAAAGAATCTGGGTTAAAGTATCAAGTAAACTATCTGCTTTTGTGGTGCTTACATTCTTGTTATATAGTCTCAGCTGACGTCACACTTGCAGTCTTCCTTCTGGGAGATTCAGATCCCCAGAGGCTGGGGGAGGCTGATCTGGAATCAGCCTTCTGGGTGCTCCCCATGCTCAACACCCTTCCCCTTTTCAGGTTATCTAAGATTCTAGCAAAGTGAAAAACACATAATGAAGATGTAGGGAGGATGCTACTGTGCATCTGTAGACAAGGGGATTGTAATTTAAATCAGGCCAAATACAGCAAAGCTGTAGTTTTTTAAAAGCTGAATCTTTAGGTGGCCTGTGAATTCTGCAGATCACTGTCATAGTCACTCAGCGTGTGTGTTATCCACTCTGCTCTTTATGGGGAACTCATTTGCAACATGGGATGTTGGTATGACGTGTACACACAAACAGTGGCTATTGCTGGCTGATTTCCAAGTTTCTCATGGATTGATTTTTATTAATTTCTCAATACTTTAAAAATAACCTTTTATGAAAATAAATTCAACTCGATTTAAAAGAATTGAGTCAAAGTCCACCCTAAGAGGAAAAAGACAACTCAAGATTCCATACTATGCACTTCAGGCAACAAAATTCCAAGGTGATTGGGGAGATAGCTCTTTTGTACAACCCAACAGTGCAAGCTAGGAGGTGAGAAGGGGCCATCAGAGGGTTATAGTACTGAGCTACTGTCTAACTGAAGCTGGATGCCTTACTGCTTACCTCAGCATAGATCCCTCTAAGTCAAACAACTATCATATCTCCAAAGAGCAACAAATGTCATAGCAGTCAACAGGTCCAGAGGTACAAAGAGTAGATCTTTTTTGAGACTATCAAAGTGCAGTTTGATCCTCTTACTTTAGGCTCAAAATTATTCTATTGTGTCTATTATATCTGATAAAAAGTCTGAACCCTTTCATAGCTTATAAAGTTCTGTACAATCTGACCTCTAGTGTGTCCATGGTTTTACCTTTCTCATTATCCTTCTTACCTACCAGGACTTTTCCACCTATGAATGTTTGTCTCCTCATTCACTTGATTCCTATTGTGTTTTACTAAAACAGTCTCTGAGGTAGTTTAGATGCAGGGTGTTTGTGAAGAGATCAGCACTTGTTGAGGGTAGGCGTGAGAGAGGGGGCTCACGTAGATAAAGGCAAAGTCTAAGCTAAACAAAGGCCACTGAAAACTTTGGGACACTGTCAAGTTCAAATGGTCCTTCAGAAATTTTCTGAATTGAAACAAGAAACCCAGACATTTATACCCTCTCCTCTATCAGTCCTTGGAGTGGGGCCCATCCTAGGCAAGGATGTGACCATTCTCAAGGTGGTTCTCTGCAGGTAGTGCAAGACCCTGTCTCAAAAAATAGAACAATTGAAAGATAAATTCTCAGTATTTAGAATTATATTACACTAATAGAAATGGACTAAGACAAGGGGAGGGTAAATAAAGTCTTTGTCAGGGTAGATTGCCAGAAATGAAAGTGGAGGTGTTTTTTTCTTTCTTTTTTCTTTCTCTTTCTCTTTCTTTCTTTCCTTCTTTCCTTCCTTCCTTCCTTTCATTCTTTCTTTCTTTCTATCTCTTCCTTTCTCTCTCCCTCCTTCCCTTCCTCCCTCTCTCCCTTCAAAGGTAATTTTCTCACCACTTCCCTAAAGTGCTTGTTACTCACCACTATGCACCTGCTATCCAACAATATAAAGAAAAATAAGTCATATTTATTACGCTCTGACATTGGGGTAGCCAGTCATTTGAATATGCATCTGTCCAAGAGAAAAAATGAGAGCCAGGAGGATTTCAAAACTCAGGTCTCCAGGTCAACAAACAGCAGAGCTCTAGTTAGTGCTCATGGCCTCTGACTTTCCAGCATCAGCAAAACCCTGCCATTCTATCAAGAGTACACAAGTCTCTATTTCTGTCCATGTTCTCTGTTAGCTTATGGTGCTCCTGACATTCAGGATGCCCTGGGATGTTGATTTGGGGTTTCTTATTGACTTCCTTCCATGAGAAAATACAGCTCTCTGTGGCCTGTGTGGGTGTAGCTGCCAGAATTTGAATATTTTATTGTTTTATGTTCTCCCTCACATCTGGCTCTCTATCACTGCTTGGATATCACCCCTTTATGTGGCCTCATTTTCAAATTTCTCTGCTCATCCCTGGTCCTTGAGCTTGCTACACTAGGAAAGACACGGCCCTATCCTAACCTTTTAAGCTTTCTTCTTTTACGTAGGATTCCTTGTCCAGTTTGATAAAGCAGGCTCTTAGCTGACTCCCAGGCATTCAAACATGCTGAAACATCCATATGCACATAAATATTCAACAATCATTCATTACTTTAATTTTTCTCAGTGTTACCAAATGTTTCTCGAACGTAGTCACTGGGGACAGAATAAGCCACTGACTAACAGGTCCAACACTAGGAACACAAAGTTCTCATTTCAGGAAGACACAGAGGCAATCCCAGAGGGACCTAACAGGCAGGAAAGTGGAGGAAGTGGTTCAAAATAAAACATGAAGTCCATGGCTTCCACAGAAATGATGCTATTCACTGCAATGTACTTTATTCACTGCAAATGCTCTTCATCCAACTTCTATAGGATTTAAGTGACAAATTACCACAAACTGGATACTCAGAATGACAATGTCTCACTGCATGTTAGAAGTCCAAAGTCAAGGTATCAAATATGTTGGTTGATTTTGAGGGCTGTGATGGAGAGCATGTGGTTCATGCCTCTCTCCACTTTTGGATAGGTTGCCAGATTTCTTTGTTACTCCCTGGCTTGTGATCTATCTTCACATGTTGTTCTCCCTGCCTCTTGTCATATCATTTTTCATCTTTGCTCACATGTATGTCTCTATATGTTACCTTTTTATACAAATATAAGATATATTGTGTTAGAATCCACCCGAATGAGCTCCTTTGAACTTGTCTCTGTAAAGTTCTTATTCCAAATAAAATTATATTTGGATGCATTTAAGGATAGAATTTCAGCACACCTATTTTGGTGCTCACAATTAAAGCTATACATATCCTTCAAGAGTGGTGGTTTTATTCCAGCTGTTGGGGAACACTACATTGAAATGGCCCCGAGCATTTCTAGTGGCTGCCACTATACAGCCCAGATTGGTCTTGAACCTGCCACCCTCCCACTTCTGGCCTCCTGAGAACTGGAATTCTAGGCATGCATCATCATGTTCAGCTCATGATTGAGTAAGTTTTTAAAACAAATTTAGTTCTCATAGTTCTTAAGCATGGAGAATCTAATAGTATTGTGCCGTCATCTGAAAAGGCCCTTATGCTGTGTCACTACAGGGCAAAAGGGCATTAAAGTATGGGAGAGATGGAGCAAATTAATCTGCAAGAGGTGGGGGAAGAGAATGGGTAGATAAGGAGAATGATTGGTAGAAACAAATTCATAGAGAACAAAGAATAATTATTCTTATATCAGACAGAATGGAAAACCTTTCACATGGTATGGTAAGGGTAAATGATAGTCAACCAACATCATCCATGCCTGTGGATTTCTGTGTCCCTTTGCAGACATATTTACATTAAGAATCCTGAGAGGGAAAAGTTTATCCTAAATTATCTAAGTGATTCCATGGTAATCATAGAAATCCTTATGCAAAGGGGACAGGAGGTGACCGTCAGAGAAAGAGATGTGACATGGAAGTAGAAGGCAGTAAGGTGAACCCTGTTCACATTGACTTTAGCACAGTCAGACTGATTTGGACATCTGGCTTCTAGAATGGAAAGGTGTTTCCATTCACTGTGTTGTTTAAAGCCACTAACTTTGTGGAAACGTAGTCTAGCTGCCACAAATAGAGATAAATTCAAACTTCACATATAAAAGCACTGTTTGTAGGTAGTGATCCACCACAAACAACCCCATGAGATTTTCAAAATCCTAAATAGTGCTAAGTGAACTTGGGCAAGGTTGTAAGAGAGACAAATCTTTAAAAATCAGATATCTTGGGGGCAGTGAGATGGCTCAGTGGGTAAAAGAACTTGCTGTCCGAGCTTGACAATCTTAGTTGTATCCCTGGAATATACCACATGCTCACCATGACATACATTTTAAAATAAAAAAAACATAATTATATGCCTATGGGCTAATAAAGATTAATGAAAACTGAAACTATTCTAGAATTTACTGAATACTGTAAAGAAGAAACATTTTGAGAAAAAATAAAGAAGACTTACATAAACAGAGGTATTCTATATTCTAACTATGAATCTACTCAATAGAAGAGCAAAACTGGAGAGGGGGCATAAAATGTTTGCACAGATTCTTCCCTAAGTAAAATAATTGAATGGTGAGGCACGTGGAAAGAGGCAAGGCATCCAGGCTTTGCAAGAATGCAAACTGAAACTATACTAGTGTAACACTGTATACCTGTTATGTGAGTAAAATTGAAAAAGGCCTACTCTATCAAATACTAACCAGGATGTAGGCCTTCAGGGCCTTCTATATTGCTGATGCTGACATCAAATCTTAGAACATTTTGGAAAAGAGTTTAGGATGTTCTTCAGATATTAACTGTGCAATTACCAGCTATTCTACTCCAAATTTTTAACCAAGAACTATGAAAGCCTACTTCCCAAGTGCAAGGACTACTGGTGAGTGCTACCATACCTGGCAGCAAAAATTAAGTAGTGTGAAATAAATTCTACATGAAACATATAAAGCCTAAACAAATAGAATGTTTAAACATTCTTCAAAGACACCAAAGCAGATGTAAACAGACAGTCTGGTGTTCATTTGGTTTTTAATATGTCCATTAGAGAAAATCCTCCCAGAATAGCCAGGTAAACACTGAGGAAAAAGCTTGACATATGGGAAGTGACTAAAGCTTCTATTTTAGTGTTTTAGGGATCTAAGAACTAAAATCATGCAGTAGTGGTGGACCAATGATAGCGTTTCTGCCCATAAATATATCCAATTACATGTGAAATTTTTGTATGTAATGCAGGCCCAGACTAATAAGTCTCAGGGGCAAAATTTGACACTTTAATAAATGAAACTGAGCCAACATGGAAAAAGGCAAAAGTAAATTTGTTGTTGTGTTTTATTTTTTTCTACTTTATTTACATTTAAAATGTTTTCCCTTTTGCAGATCTCCCCTTTGGAACTTCCCTATTCACTCCCCCCTCCCTTGCCTCTATAGGGGTATTCCCCCACCCACCTACCCACCCACTCTACTCTTCCCTCCTTGGCATTCTCCTATAATAAGGGATCTAATACCCTCAGGCCCAAGGGCCTCTCCTCCCCCTGATGTCTAACAAGACCCTCCTCTGCCACATATGTGGCCAGCCCCATGGGTCCCTCCATGTGTATTCTTTGGTTGGTGGATCAGTCTCCAGGAGTATCTGGGGGGTCAGGCCAGTTGCTACTGTTGCTGCCTTTATGGGGATGGAAACTCCCTCAGCTCCTTCAGTCCCTTCTCCAAGTCCTCCATCTGGGACCTCCCACTCCGCCTTACTGTTGCTGTGAAGTGACTCTTGGGTATTTCAAACTCTTGGGCTAATAACCACTTAACAGTGAGTACATACCATGTTCATTCTGTTGTGACTGCGTTAACTCTCTCAGGATGATATTTTCAAGATCCATCCATTTGTCTGCAAATTTCATTAAGTCGTTGTTTTTAATAGCTGAGTAGTATTCCATTGTGTAAATGTACCACATTTTCTGTATCCATTTCTCTGTGAAGGGACATCTGGGCTGATTCCAGCTTCTGGCTATTATAAATATGGCTGCTATGAACATAGTGCAACATGTGTCTTTATTACATGTTGGAGCATCTTCTGGGTATATGCCCAGGAGTGGAATAGCTGGGTGCTCAGGTAGTATTATGTTCATTTTTCTGAGGGTCCGCCAAACTGATTTCCAGAGAGGTTATATCAACTTGCATTCCCACCAGCAATGGAGAAGTGTTCCTCTTTTGCCACATCCTGGACAATATCTGCTGTCACCTGAGTTTTTGATCTTAGCCATTCTGACTGGTGTGAGGTGAAATCTCAGGGTTGTTTTGATTTGCATTTCCCTGATGACTAAGAATGTTGAACATTTCTGTAGGTGCTTCTCGGCCATTCGAGTTTCCTCAGTTGAGAATTCTCTGGTCCTTAGCTCTCTTCCCCATTTTTTGATAGGGTTATTTGGATCTCTGGAGTCTAGTTTCTTGAGTTCTTTGTATACATTGGATATTAGCCCTCTATCAGACATAGGATTGGTAAAGACCTTTTCCCAATCTGAAAGTTGCCATTTTGTCCTATTTACAGTGTCCTTTGCCTTACAGAAGCTTTGTAATTTTATAAGGTCCCATCTGTCAATTCTTGACCTTAGAGCACAAGCCATTGGTGTTCTCTTCAAGAACTTTTCCCCTGTGTCCATGTGTCCGAGAATTTTCCCCACTTCCTCTTCTATTAGATTCAGTGGATCTGGTTTTATGTGGAGGTCCTTGATCCACTTGGACTTGAGCTTTGTACAGGGAGATAGGAATTGACCAATTTGCAATCTTCCACATGTATACCACCAGTTAAACCAGCACCATTTGTTGAAGATGCTGTCTTTTTTCCACTGGATGGTTTTAGCTCCTTTGTCAAAGATCAAGTGACCATAAGAGTGTGGGTTCAATTCTGGGTCTTCAATTCTATTGCATTGATCTAACTGCCTGTCACTGTACCAATACCATGCAGTTTTTATCACTTCTGCTCTGTAGTACAGCTTGAAGTCAGGGAGGCTGATTCCCCCAGAAGTCCTTTCATTGTTGAGAATAACTTTTGCTATCCTGGGTTTTTTGTTATTCCATATGAATTTGAGAATTGCTCTTTCTAAGTCTATGAAGAATTGAGTTGGGATTTTGGTGGGGATTGCATTGAATCTGTAGATTGCTTTTGGCAGGATGGCCATTTTAACTATATTAATCCTGCCAATTCATGAGCCTGGGAGATCTTTCCATCTTCTGAGATCTTCTTCATTTTCTTTCTTCAGAGACTTGAAGTTCGTGTCATACAGATCTTTCACTTGTTTGGTTAGTCACCCCCAAGATATTTTATACTGTTTGTGACAATTGTGAACGGTATTATTTCCCTAATTTCTTTCTCAGCCTGTTTATACTTTGAGTATAGGAAGGCTACTGATTTGCTTGAGTTAATTTTGTATCTGGCCACTTTGCTGAAGTTGTTTATCAGCTATTGCAGATCTCTGGTGGAGTTTGTCCAGTCACTTGAGTATACCATCATATCATCACTGCAAACAGTAATATTTTAATTTCCTCCTTTCTAATTTGTATCCCTTTGACTTCCTTTTGTTGTCTGATTGTTTTAGCTAGAACTTCAAGAACTATATAGAATAGCTAGGGAGAGAGAGGGCACCCTTGTCTAGTCGCTGATTTTAGTGGGATTGATTCGAGCTTCTCTCCATTTAATTTGATGTTGGCGACTGGTTTGCTGTATATTGCTTTTACTATGTTTAGGTATGCTCCTTGAATTCCTGATCTTCCCAAGACTTTTATCATGAAGGGATGTTGAACTTTGTCGAATGCTTTTTTGGCATCTAATGAAATGACCATGTGTTTTTTTTCTTTGAGTTTGTTTATGTAGTGGATTACATTGACGGATTTCCGGGTATTGAACCATCCCTGCATCCCTGGGATGAAGCCTAGTTGATCATGGTGAATGATCGTTGTGATGTGTTCTTGGATTCGGTTTGCAAGAATTTTATTGAGTATTTTTGCATTGATATTCATAAGGGAAATTGGTCTGAAGTTTTCTTTTATTGTTGGGTCTTTGTGGGGTTTTGGTATCAGTGTAACAGTGGCCTCATAGAATGAATTGGGTAGTGTTCTTTCTGTTTCTATTTTATGGAGTAGCTTGAAGTGTATTGGTATTAGGTCTTCTTTGAAGGTCTGATAGAATTCTGCAGTGAACCCATCTGGTCCTGGGCTTTTTTTGGTTGGGAGACTTTTAATGACTGCTTCTATTTCTTTAGGAGTTATGGGACTGTTTAGAAGGTTTATCTGATCCTGATTTAACTGTGGTAATTGGTATCTGTCTAGAAACTTGTCCATTTCCTCCAGATTTTCCAATTTTGTTGCATATAGGATTTTGTAGTAGGATCTGATAATATTTATAATTTCCTCAGAGTCTGTTGTTATATCTCCATTTTCATCTCTAATTTTATTAATTTGCACACTATCTCTGTGCCCTCTGGTTAGCCTGGCTAAGGGTTTATCTATCTTGTGGATTTTCTCAAAGACCCAGCTCTTGGTTTTGTTGATTCTTTGTATAGTTCTTTTAGTTTCCACTTGGTTGATTTCAGCCCTTAATTTGATTATTTCCTGCTTTCTACTCCTCTTGGGTGTATTAGCTTCTTCTTGTTCTAGAACTTTCAGGTGTGCTCTTAGGCTGTTAGTATATGCTCTCTCCAGTTTCTTTTTGGAGGCAGAGCTATGAGTTTTCCTCTTAACACTGCTTTAATTGTGTCCCATAATTTTGGGCAAGTTGTACTTTCATTTTCATTAAATTCTAGGAAGTCTTTAATTTCCTTCTTTATTTCTTCCTTGACCATGTTATCATTGAGCAGAGCATTGTTCAGCTTCCATGTGTATGTGGGTTTTGTGTTGTTGTTGTTGCCATTGAAGACCAACCTTATTCCGTAGTGATCTGATAGGAAGCATGGGATTATTTCAATCTTCTTGTATCTGTTGAGGTTTGCTTTGTGACCAATTATATGATCAATTTTGGAGAAGGTACCATGAGGTGCTGAGAAGAAGGTATATTCTTTTGATGTAGGAAGAAATGTTCTATAGATATCTGTTAAATCCATTTGGTTCATAGCATTTGTTAGGTTCACTGTGTCTCTGTTTAGTTTATGTTTCTAAGATCTGTCCATTATTGACAGTGGGGTGTTGAAGTCTCCCACTATTATTGTGTGAGGTGCAATATGTGCTTTGAGCTTTAGTAGAGTATCTTTTATGAATGTGGGAGCCCTTGCATTCAGGGCATAGATGTTCAGAATTGAGAGTTCTTCTTGGTAGATTTTTCCTTTGATGAGTATGAAGTGTCCTTCCTTATCTTGTTTGGTGACTTTTGGTTGAAAGTCAATTTTATCCGATATTAGAATGGCTACTCCAGCCTATTTCTTGCGGTCATTTGCTTGGAAAATTGTTTTCCAGCCCTTATTCTGATGTAGTGTTTGCCTTTAACACGGAGGTGCATTTCCTGGATGCAGCAAAATGCTGGGTCCTGTTTATGGATCCAGTCTGTCAGTCTATGTCTTTTTATTGGAGAGTTGAGACCATTGATGTAAAGAGATATTAAAGAATAGTGATTGTTGTTTCGTGTTATTTTTGATGTTGTTTATGTGGCTATCTTCTTTTGAGTTTGTTGAAAGATTACTTTTTTGCTTTTTCTTGGGTGTAGTTTCCCTTCTTGAGTTGGTGTTTTCCATCTATTATTCTTTGTAGGGCTGGATTTGTGGAAATATACTCTGCAAATTTGGATTTGTCATAGAATATTTTGGTTTCACCATCTATGATTATTGAGAGTTTTGCTGGGTATAGCAGCCTGGGCTGGCATTTGTGTTCTCTTAAAGCCTGTATGAGATCTGCCCAGGATCTTCTAGCTTTCATAGTCTCTGGTGAGATGTCTGGTGTAATTCTGATAGGTCTGCTTTTATATGTTACTTGCCCCTTTTCCCTTACTGCTTTTAATATTCTTTCCTTGTTTTGTGTATTTGGTGTTTTGACTATAATGTGATGGGAGGAATTTCTTTTCTGGTACAGTCTATTTGCCGTTCTGTAGGCTTCTTGTATATTTATGTTCATCTCTTTCTTTAGGTTAGGAAAGTTTTCTTCTATAATTTTGGTGAAGATATATACTGGTCCTTTAAGTCCGGAGTCTTCACTCTCTTCTATACCTATTATCCTCAGGTTCTGTCTTCTCATTGCACCCTGGATATCTTGGATGTTTGAGTTAGGAGCTTTTTGCATTTTGTGTTTTCTTTGACTGTTGTGTCCATGTTTTCTATGGTATCTTCCTCACCTGAGATTCTCTTTTCCATCTCTTGTGTTCTGTTGGTGATGCTTGCATCTATGACTCCTGATTTCTTTCCTATGTTTTCTAACTCCAGGGTTGTCTCCCTTTGTGATTTCTTTATTGTTTCTATTTCTATTTTTAATTCCTGAATGGTTTTGTTCATTTGATTGATTGTGTTTTCCTGTAATTCTGCCCGTTTGATTGTGTTTTCCTGTAATTCTGCCCGTTTGATTGTGTTTTCCTGTAATTCTGCCCGTTTGATTGTGTTTTCCTGTAATTCTTTAAGGGATTTCTGTGTGTCTTCTTTAACTGTTTCCAGTTGTTTACCTGTGTTCTCTTGTACTTCTTTAAGGGAGTTATATATTTCCTTCTTAAAGTCTTCTATCATCCTCTCGATAAGTGATTTTAAGTCTGATTCTTCCTTTTCTGGTGTGTTGGGGTATCCAGGGCTGTCTGTGGTGGGAAAGAAGTAGTCTTGGTTTCTGTTCCTTGTGTTCTTGCCCTTGCCTTTTGCCATCTGGTTATCTCTGGTGTTAGCTGGTCTTTCTCTCTCTAACTGTGGCTTGTCTTTCCTACAGGCCCAGGTGTCAGTGTTCCTTGGAGACCAGTTCTCTTTCCTGGCTGTTCCTCAGTCCCTGAGTCTGGAGCCCTCCTTCTTCTGGCTTTTCTACACAAGTGGGCAGGTTGCTTTCTTCCTCTGCTGGTGGGCAATGTAAGCCTGGTGGCCCAGGCAGAGGTCTCCCGCCCCAGGTTGAAGCAAATAGCCTCTTACCTCCTCTGTTGTTGTTGTTTTTAACACTACAAATACTGTCTGTAAGAATAAACTCCAACAGATCAGGAATTGAAATATAAACGTGAAACTGTGTAGGTACTAAAAATAAACAGGCAGCCAGGCAAGGGTGAAACATACTTTTATGCTAGTACATAAGAGGCAGAGGCGGGTAGATCTTTGAGTTTGAGGCTAGCCTGGTCTATAGAGTGAGTTTCAGGACATCCAGGCCTGCAAAAAAAGAACCTTTCTCAAAGAAAAAGAAAATCAAAAATGGGGGAGGGCAGGCATGTTTAATTTTGGAATGACTTTCTAGGTGTGACTTAAGATAAAGACACATTAAAAGATGAACTAGATAAAATGAAATTGTTTCTATATGTCAAAAAGATCCTAAACAAGACCAAGATGATGACTTGGTGGATAAAGTGCTTACCACATAAGCATTAGGACCAAAGTTTGGATCTCCAGCCCCTACTTAAATGGTGGGCAGGATGGTAACCAACTATAATAGTAGGAAGCACAGACAATGCATGCCAAAGCAAGCTGAGTAGCTAGACTAGACAAAGCAAGGCAGAAAGCAATCAAAGATACCTAGTGTTAACTTCTGGCCTCTACATGTACCCCCCCCACACACACACATACACACATATGTTTACCACACATATTTGAATACACACACATGCATGGATACTGCAAAATTAAAAGACAATTGTCAAAATGAAACTGATATCCATAGTATAAAATTACTACAACTGAGAGACCATTTTCAAATGCACAGTATATCATTATGGTACATAATTACTATATATCAATCAATTAAAATTAAAATTTGGAGTGCCTGGAGAAATGACTCAGATGGTACAAGTACTTCCGTTTTTAGAGGACCTGGGTTCAGCTGTCATTACCTATGTCAGTCACTTTTAACTCCAGTGCCACAAGATTCAACACCTTCTTCTGGCTTCTGTGGGCACCCATACACACATGTGCAGAGCCTCCTGCATATGTACATAATAAAATAAAGCCTTTAAAATTAAATAAAATACGTAAAAATAAATGTCAACTTTTTTTTAAAAAAAATCGTGAGAAAGTACGACCAGCAGAAAATGTGTAAAAGACATGAACAATTGGCTCTATGACTTTCAAACACAAACAAACATTCAAACTCATTTGCAATTAAATTATATAATTAGAAAAAATAACATGGAGATGCCATTTCTTACCTATCAGAGTGACAAGACTTCAAAAGTATGGCAATGCACTCCATTCTCCGAAGGAATGCAGAGGAACTCAGGTACTGTTATGTATGACTGCAGTGATTGCAAAATTGAATAATCTTTCTGGGGAGAAGTTTTGCATTATCCAACTACTTATGTATTTACATTTTCATACAACAATTCTAGTTCTGGGAATATACTTTGAAGTTATACCTCTCACAATAAAAATCTATACACACTGGATGTTTTGTTGTAGCAATGTTTATGATGGAATGCTGGAGACAATCCAAACTATATACAAAAGAGAGGTTTTCAATAAGTTCTCATGTATCTACACAGTGGAGTGCTACTTAAAACAAAGCATAAGGACTGATAGCTCCATGAACCAATTTACAACAGAAACATCAAAGTGCAAAAGAATATCCATAATACACCATACTTCTTGCAAGAAGAAGAAAAATACAAGAAAATGAATGTATATTTGCTTTCTCATGCTAAATATTTATGAAACAGATAAGCCAGAAGCTGAAAGCTTTGTCTTATACAGAGAATGGCTAACAAAAGGAGAATGAGGGAGGAGGCTCCTTGAGGAGGAGAAGGCTGTGCTTCTCCTAGCTCTTTAGCATGACTTTACCTCGTAAAAACATTCTTCATGGGAAATTTTCCATGGGGTCCCACCCCTAAGGAAAGAACTACAGGCAACCAATGACTGCTGGAGAAGGAGAATTAACCTTTATAGGGATGACCACCCTTATTTCTCGTCCGATAAAAAATGGTCAGCTTTGAAACCATATACACACCAACATCAAAAACAGTCAGCAGATTGTATTTATTTATACCTACATACAGTTGTGTGTGTGCACATATATGTGACTGTAATAATCAAAGAAAAATAAGTTAGCAGTTTGAGAGTGGGGGACATGGGAGGTATTCGTGGGAGAGTAGCTAGAAGAGTCTGGAGGGAGGAAACAGAAGGGAAAAGTGATATAATTCCATTTTAATTTTTTTAAAAAAGAAACATCATCTATATTTCTCCAATAAATAAATGCATAAATACAGAAACCTGGATGTAAGCACAAGCAAAAATGGAATATTGTCATAAATACTAAACTGTTTTGCAAATGGATATCATAACCACACCGATAAGATAGGGAAGAAAAATCTGAACTTAAGTGTTTTTAGAAGCAGATGTTTTTGTCTAGATATCATAAAAAACTAAGGACATAAGGCACTTCACACAAATGTCATTCTAATTTGTCAGCCTGCTTCTTACAAGCATATGAGTTGGCAATTCTGAAATTATTTTGTGTGAAAGGTAGAGTTGAACAGGAACAACATATTTTTAAAGGTCTTAATGCTTTGTTTTGTTTTGATTTGATTTGCTTGCACAGAGGCTAATATGGCCTCTTTCATTCTGTCTTGAAAAATCCATTCAAGGTCACATAGTCCAACTTAATGAAACCTGTCCTTCACATACTAACTGACCACACCTATTCATTCAGCCCATATTGTTGGATCAGTCAGACCATTGCAGTCTGAACAGAAAGAGCATGAACACTGACAGAACTTCTATGGGTCACTATAGTAGAGGTTCTGGTGACCCATGTTGCCTTCAGACAGCCAACAAGGGAAACAGAGAATGTATTTGTCAGCCTCAAAGTTCAAATAAGAGAAACATTGAAATAAACCTTGTGGTGTTGGGTTGGAAGTGGAGGTGTCAGAAGTAACTTACAAATTTTGACATATACATTCAGTTACATAAAAATATGTAGGACCAGGTGGTTCATGCCTTTAATCCCAAAACTTAGGAGGAAGAAGCAGGCAGATCTCTGTTAGTTCAAGGCCAGCCTGGTCTACATGGTGAATTCCAGGCCAACCAAGGGCACATAGAGAGAAGAAGGAGGAGGAGGAGGAGGAGGAGGAGGAGGAGGAGGAGGAGGAGGAGGAGGAGGAGAACGAGGAGGAGGAGGAAAAGAAGAAAGAAAAAAAGAAAGAAAGAAGAAAGAAGAGGAGGAAGAGGAGGAGGAGGGACAAACAGAAGGAAGGGGAGCAAGAGAAGGGAGAAGGGAGATATAGACGAATAGATAGATAGATAGATAGATAGATAGATAGATAGATAGATAGACAGACAGACAGATAGATGGGGGGGGTTAGTAGACACATGCATTATCTAGTTCTATCTACTGACAGTAGATACAATTAGCAAACAATTAGCAGAATTATTCTCCAGGCCTTGATTTCTAAAATGCAGTTCTCCTTTGAAAAAAGAGTAGAGCTCCTTGGAAAAGTAGTTGATTCTAGGGCATGGATAAATAAACAGATAAATTATATATCTAGACATTTTTAAGGATATGTCAAGAAGATACTGGCACCAACCAGAATCTCCCAGTTATCACAATGTGAAGAGTTTGAATAATAACAATAATGGACAGTAACCTATGGGATAAGATGATTATCCATAAATCTTTATTGATAAATAACTACATATGTAAGTAAGCTAAGGGCTTACAGCTCTCATATCCCTGCAGAGGGATTCCACATTTAAAAGAATATTTAAATTTACAAACATATTACTGTCTCAGCTTTAATTAGAGAAGACACTCTTTGCAGTGAACAGCAGCAGTGACTGCAGACTCTCATGGCTTCCCAGAACCCTCATCATAAGTGCCATATGAGTAGTCAGCATTAAAACATGACATTTATACTGTGCCCTCCAATGCTTAGGGAACATTGTGAAGGAAAAGAGTGGATAGCATGTGAGAACCAAAAGAGCCAAATGATAGGAAGAATGGCCGTGGAATGTCACATCCTTGGCAAGTCATAGCCATTGTAACCACAAAGTCATAACTGCAGATGTCTTCATGTACAAGAATGGGCCCATCAGCCGGCAAAGGATAGAGCAAAGGCTCACAGGCCCTAGTCCTTACTGCTGTACTATTTGCTATTGAGAGATTTAGGGAACTGGGGAACCACTACCTTTAGTTGTGTATTTATTGATGATCCCACCAGGTTCCAATGGATAGTTCCAATTCAGTGGTCACACAGATGGATCAGGTTAAATTAAATGGGTCACAGAATAAAACCAAAAGTCATGAATATAAGATACTGGTAGCTATGGCTGGAATGAGAAGAAGATGAACGAGGGTATGGGGAGGAGAATGTATGTATATATGTAATCAGAATATATTGTTTGTGTATATATTATATATATATATGTGTGTGTGTGTGTTTTATATATATATAAATATATATAATTATATGAAATTGTATATATCAAAAAGCATGAATCAATTAGCGAAAGTAATTAATAAAAATGGATAGAATGAGAGAAATGAAATATTACAACATGGCATATACCACAATAATAATTGTTACAGGCAAGACTTACCTGTGCTAAAATCAGTAGGGGAAATTTTGAGGAAAGATGGGGATTAGCATAGTTACAAAGTATTTCTTTACAGTTTGTATCAATGTCAAAAGGAAAGGCTTTACCTGCAGGACAGAAACTTGGCAGCCACTACCTAAACCAAATAATGGAGCAGTCTGTACCCCTGTGGTGATGTGCTAGTAAAGGCACAGCAAATTTCTATATTGTGCTGGCAAAACCTGCGCAACTTCACACTAATTGTTGAAATAAATTCACTCCAAATTAAAAATGCTGTTACAGAGTAAAAGTTTTACAGGTTACTGCTGAGCTTGTTGTAGTATGCCTTTAGTCTCAGCACAGAAGAGGCAGAGCCAAGAGGATTCTGTGAGTCCAAGGCCAGCCTGGTCTACATAATGAATTCACAGCCAGAGTAAGACCCTACTGAAGGAGAGAGGGGGGGTGTGGGGGATTTGGAAAGATCACAGTCACAAAAGGCAAGACTGAAGAACTGCCAACAAATTAGAGAGAAAAAGAAGAAGAAAAGATATAATGAGTATATGTGACATGGGATCCCAGTAGTAGAAAAAGGCACTTATGGGATTCTGGAGTAGAAAAGGCCATTTGCCTGGAAGAAATAGCTTGGTTCTTCATGTGATAGCAATGTTACCAGTTTGAATAACTGAATTTGCTGACGCAAGACGGTAACATGAGAACACATTGAAGTAAACACCTACTGAAATAACCCGTACCACTTTTGTACCTTTCATGTAAATCTACAATAATTTCAAAATTTGAAAAAAAAAAATGCTGGTTGAGAGGAGTGTGTGTGTGATTGTGCAGGCAGATAAAAGAGAAAAATGTCACATAGCAGAGATGTGTAACAGTGCCCAAATGTACCAGCCAACATTCACAGTAGTAAAGGTGCCATGGACTAGAGACACAAGAAACACAAAACCAGCGTGTGGTGGTTTGAATAAGAATGGTCCTCAGAGGCTTACAGATCTGAATGCTTGGCTACTAGGGAATAGCACTATTTGAAAGGATTCAGAGATGTGTTCTTATGGGAAGAAGTGAGTGACTGGAGGTGAGCTTTGAGGTTTTAAGAGCCTGTGCCAAATCTTTTGGCCAGTGGAACAAAATGCAGCTCTCAACTACTTCTCCAACATTATTTCTGCCTGTGTACCACCTAGCTTCCCACCATGATGCTAATGGACTAAACCTCTGAAACTGTAAGCAAACCCCCACTTAAATGTTTTCCTTTAGAAGAGTTGCAGTGGTCATGGTGTCTCTTCACAGAAATTGAACAGTGACTAAGACACAGGGACATTCAGCTTCCTTAAGTTACAGAAGCACTCCTGGCTTTCCATTATCTGATCCAATGAAAGATGAACCTGCCTGAAATTTGTTCAGTCAACTCCAACAAGCCTGCACCAGCCCAGTGAATGCAGAGTTGGGCAAAACCCAGACAAGCACCGGGTGACAGCAAAACCACAGGTGAAATCATACCCTTACTTAAAAGGAAATTCTCATTCTAAGAGGCTGAAGGACTTTAGAATTTCTGAAAGTCTTACCTCTGGCATGAGAGGTTTGCCACTCATGCTAGGAAGCACTGATCAGCAACCAAGATTCCAGTGCCTAATGCCTGAAGTCCATGCTTCTGTCCACGCACTGTATTGACTAAAATCTTACCAAGTAATTTTGGATATCTGAGTAATGCTTTCATGCTTAAAAGCCACTTCAAGAGATGGGTTATTTGGATATTTGTGCCTTCCTTTATTTTTTTCCCTTCTGACAAAATTTCCTCTTATCATCTTATTGCTACTCTAGCTAGCCCAGATGAAAAAACCCATACCCGGGCCGCAATACAATACCTGCAATTATTTTTAGCCCTTGAACTCTTTTTATCATGAGAAGCCATTTTTAATAGTGGAGTTTGATCATACCATTTTTCTGCTAAATTACTCCCATGTTAGATAAAGGCACATTAGGAATTCGACTGGGCAAAGTAACAAAACGAAAAGTCATTTCAGACTATTAGAGAAATGATAATTATTTTCATTTCAGATAGGACAGAACAGATTATAATAATGGTATTTAAGAGTGGGTACAATTTTCTGGATTAAAAGAAGTGGCTCTGTGAATATGGTGAAGAAAGTAGAGATGGCAAAGAGGATTAATTTATGATGGAATAGTCTTAATGCAGAATGATCATGATCATGCTTTTATTACAAGGCAGTCGATGTCCTATGTGCTCAGACACTTCCAATTTTGCTGTGTTACCCTAGATTGTGAAGAAAAGGCTCATCTTGTAAAGCAATTAAGAAAGGAAAGCCTATTAAAGAAGGTAGCTGTGTGGGAGCAAGGTACAAAGGGAGTACCTTCAGTGAGGGAGACTATACAGGCAGGAGGGTAATGCAAGTGGCTGAGCAAATGCTTATGGGAAATTATGCATAGGGAAAAGGAATAAACAGATTAGAAGGTATGTGCTAGTGAAAGGGTAAATGTAGGTGTAGGGCATGTACATGGGAGAGCTTATGCAGGTGGGAAGACAGATGACTAGACAGCTGGAAGAGGGCTTATGCAAATGAAAAGGAAAAGGCAGGTAGAAAGGCTTATATGCTGATGAGAAAGAAGACAGAGGCAGGAGGAGGGCTTATGCAAATGAAAGACAGAGGCAGATAGGAGGGTTTATGCAGGTGGGAGGGCTTTTGAAACTAGGAAAGCATAGGCAAGCTGGAGGATCTATGCAGGTAAGGAGGCATATGCAGGTGGAAAAGTATAGGCAAGCTGGAGGTGCAGAGCTTATGTAAATAGGGAAGGCATATGCAGGTGAGAGGGCATATAAAGTCTTTGCAGGTAGTATTACCGAACTGGCTATAGCTTCTGAACATCCAGCTGGTTCACAGTGACACAACCTGGAGAAACTCATCCATCTTCCCTTATTCATCAAAGTCAGTCCCACAGAACTTTGTTTTCTACCACACTCAAGAGGAATTGCTGGTGAAGCTGGGACCTCTATTGGTCTACCAGGTCCTAGCTGGGTATTAGAACCCTGCATAATCATCATGGTTGAAGCAGCATCTGTAGCCTGGCCCCTTGCCCAAAACAATCAGTAGTATTAGAAGATGAGACATGGGAGTTAGCTGGTGCTCTCAGGAAGCAGAAACAATGATATAAACAACAGAGTGATACAAGCAGCCAAGGCATTTGAGAGGTATTGTGCTTGTTTCCTGGGACGCAGACTCTGAGATGAAGGTCAGGATGCAGCAACAAACCAAATAATTGCTAGGAAAGTAGGGGAGAGGACCAAGATTCTGGATTGTAAAAAGCCAAGGGGATTGATTTTATGAAGCCTTGAAATCAATGTAATTGACGTGTCATTCTGACTGTTTTCAGAACCTTCCACACACAAAGTGTGTTTCACCTACCAGTGATTAAAGGAATTCACTAAGGCAGAAGTCAGCAATGTACGAGTGATTTGGCAAAACTAGAAGGCAGCTACCCTGGCCATGCTCCTTGTTGACTATCACCTTACTATTTCTTGCGCTGGCACAAGAGGAGAATGTCAAGGGAATGTTTCACCAGTGGAAAACACACTGTTGCTTCACACCTGTGTTCCGAAGTCCGCGCACCTAGCGATTTTGTCTCTCCCAGCTTTTCTGTCTTTGTCCATTGGTACAGACTTTCAGCAGGAGAAGAAAGGTGCTATAAATTACGCTTTCAGTGCACAACAGCTGTGATTACCTTCCTTCTGCTGTATTATTTAATATGCTATGTAAAAGAGGGAGAAGGTGTGGAAGAAAAAGAGAGGGGGGAGTGAAAGAAGCTGCAATTGTAGGCATACTCTGTATTAAAAGTTCTCACATTCTCATTCTTGGAAGGAAGTTTTGACTTAGGAAAGAAACTGAATCAAAGCCAATTCCGTGGGTATGGGAAATAACACCAGTGTGGGCAACTTAAGGTGGAGGAAAGCATCGTGAGAGAATGGTGAGAAGACAGAGAATGAGACAGAATACAAAGGAAGTGGTAGCCCTTATGAATATTTTATATACAAATCCTACCAGCATTTCTAACAACAGAGTTCTAAAAATGTTTGCATAGATGACAATAACTTGGGAATAAGTGTTAATTTGGTCTTTCAAGGTTATTATCTTGCAACATAATATTCTTGTGCATAATCACATTCTATCTGGTGTTTGCAAGGTCACTGCATAATCAGCCTGAGTATTTAAGGTGAAATTCTACTATTCATAATTATGTCGGAACAATGGCATAAATCTGTACTCTTCCAGAAAAACTAAAACACATAACACCCTAGACATATGCTAAAAAAATATGTCTTTCCTAGTAGGCATCCTTTAAGACAATCATCAGAAATAGCCTCTCAGATAATTTCCATTGTGAAGTCCTAAAGAAAGAGAAACGTGTGTTGAACATTCTTAACTAATGTGGTGTCCTACTTAGAGAGTAAGGAATAGCTTCCTTCCTTTGCTACCAACTGTAGGGAACAAAAATTCCAGAACAAAAGGGAGAAAAGGAAACTGCTGTCAAGTGACTAAAATTTACCATGAGATGGTCTAATGGTGCCATTCCAAATGGTTAGTGAGGGTGGCATTCCTTCTCTCCAAACCCCTGGACTGAGGTAATTGTCACAGAAACCTCTGCATTAGCTGGCTGTAATTGTGGACACTCTGAAGGACTGCCTACGATGCTTCTTCAGAACAGGCGAACTCATTCCCTAAGCTATTGAGAACGTCAAATTGTAGCTCTCTGTTAGACACTTTCAAGGATTGCCTTGGGTAAAAAATATAAATCCCCTCATGCAAGACCTAACCAGGGCAGCCATAGCATCTAAAGTCTGAACAATTCAAGTACAAAGGCTTGGTTCCTTGTCATCCCAATATGAGATTTCCCCTACAGATCAATAAAGGACTCTGTTGGAAGCAGAAGCTTTCCCTCTTCAGGTGTTGCTGTCCCCTTCTTCCCACAGGTATTGATCCTAAAAGAAAGTCCAATAAACAAGATAGCAGATTACTGAGGGCCTCCTGCTAATCTCTTTCTAAGACAAACACTGTCATTTTCCATACAGATACCTGGTGGCCTGCATAAAGCCATGAAGAGAAGAAGTGCTTAGTATATGCTTGGTGAGTGAACGAATGTGTGCTAGGGTAGAAAGATGGGTTAATTTACACAGTGGCCCAGGGCAGTACTTCATCTCTCTAGAAATGCAAATGACCAACTCAGTGGGAGGAAACTCCAAGAATAAGAAGGGTCATGGAGGGGCTGGAGAGATGGCTCAGTGGTTAAAAGCACTGACTGCTCTTCCAGAGGACTTGAGTTCAATTCCCAGTAACCACATGGTGGCTCTGAAGACAGCTACGGTGTACTTTGGCCTTAGTAACTTTTCAGAGCTCTCACCTCTATTCAAAATATAGTCCATGTTTACCGCCTGTAGGTTTTTGGATAGCAAGCTTCTTGTATAGCAGTTAGGATTGACATTGGCAACACACCAGCACTGAGTACTAATAGCAAACTTATTAGATCATATTCTCTTCTTACATTTCCACAGAACAAAGGCATTGCCAGCCACAAGATAGTTTCACAGTGTACTTGCCCTGAAGCAAGTACTAACTACACCAGGCTGAAAACCTGCTCAAAATCTATCACAGGGAAACAAAAAGAACCCTCAGATACCGCCAGCCTTTTTTGTCTGGGAAAACTATGATTTAGTAAAAGGACTTCTGAAAGTGATTAAAGCATCAACTAACAAAATATTTTAAATGATGACATAAATGGACGGTACTTCCTTAACAATAAAATCAATTCCTTTTTTGAAGAAAAAAAAAAGTCATTTAGAAAAAAAGCCTTTAGGTTGTATTGAACTCTCAATTGCCTTACTGATCTTTTAAATAACAGTGGCCTAGAGAAGAAAGCCTCTCCCTCACTATACCTTACTCATCTGTGTTAATTATTACATCAGGCTGAACAAACTAAGCCCAAATACTGAACCGTATTATTAGTAGAGGCAGCCCTTATTTTAAAAGCTCTGACTTTTCTCCCAAGTAATTATGCCTGATTGCAAGAGGAGAAAAGCATTCTTCAATGTGTGCCTTATAATATCCACAATAAATGTTAACTACATTTCATCATGTGCATGTAGATATGGAAAGTATATTTATAAAGCATGAGGCTGGAATCAAATAATAGATGTGCACTTTCTTTTAAATTTTATTTATTTACTTCTCTTTTATGTGTATGAGTGTTTTACCTACATGCATTTTATGTATGCCATATATGTACCCAGTGCCTACAGAGGCCAGAAGAAGGTTAGCAGGTTCACCAGAACTGGAGTAACAGGAAGTCACTGTTACTACCTGGTGAGGGTGCTGGGACCTAACCCACGCCCTCTACAAGAGCAGCAATTGCCATGAACTCTATCCCCAGGTGCGTACTTTCTTACTGACAGCATTCAGCAATGATATGTGACTCACTGCAGTTTGGCTTGTGGTAAAACTAGGATTGAGTATTATGAAGTCAGTCAGAGAACATATAAATAGCAACCCACACCAATTTTTCATGGATGTCATAATTATGCAGGGCTCACATAGTTAATTTCTAAAGGTACAGGTGTGTTTCAGAAGTGGATTTTTAGAGATGCTTAAAAATTACCATATTTAAAGGAAAACTGTTGGCCAATGGACAGAATAGTGGTTCAAATTTGATAAGCCATAACTTAAGCTCTAATGTTCACAGTTACTCCTAGAATAGTTGTTTCAACAGTATTCTAAGTTCATCCTATGCCTACACCTTCACAGAAAACCCTGTCATCTACTTGCTTTCTTCTAACTGGGTGGTGGGAAGAGATCATATAAAATGTCAATAATAAAAGAGATAAAGTGCACTTTCAGAACCTGTTTCCCCATTCTTTATCTTGTACTCAGAAATGAAAGGGAAGAAAGGAAAGGTATATGTCAAAGTAAACTATACAAGTTGATCCACCAGGAGGCACAAGTTTTATCTAGAGCATGGAACCACTTTTATTTTATTTTATTTTCTGCCCAATTGGAAGCATTGTGAAGGGGAAGCATCGTCAAAGTTAATACTTATCTACACCCTGGGCTTGAGATAAATGGAATAAAGAGCTAAGCTTCAGGTATGTGGGTTGCAGAATAGAACTACCAGTTGGATCTGGTCACCCCTATAGTCATTTATTCTCTACATTTTGACCAGTTGTAGATTTTTGTAATAGTCCCCATCTGCACCACAAAGAAGCTTCTTTAATGAGGAGTGAGAACTATACTTACCTGTGGGTATAAAGATAAGTGTTTAGATTTAGTTAGAAATTATACTGGTTTAAGAAAATGGCAGCCATAAGCTCTCCTCTAAGATCTATGACCTTACCAGCCATAGGTAGTTGGCTAGATTTATAGTACCAGGCATTAATTCCCTCCTAATGAGTAGGACTTAGTTAGATAGCTGTTGGTTAGTTTCAAACTATTAGTGCCACTATTGTGATTACAGATCAAGGAACAGTTTGAAAGAGAAGGTAGGAATATTGTGAAAGTCAGAGAACCAAGACACCTGCTGCTAGATAGTGTCTTCCAGACATGACTGGGATCTGTACCTATGGACTCTCAATGGTATGATTACCTAAACAAGACATGACAATACTAGCCCACATGAGATAAGGGAAAGTTTACAAGTGTCCATTCTTAAATAAAGAATAAAAGGCAATTGATGGCTGCTGAAGATGAAAAATCAGTCTTCTTCAGGGATTCTCCTATGAAAAACTATCCAACCTCAAGTGGTAAGCCCTAAACCCATGTACATATGCGCAGTATTATAGACTCACAAGATTGTGTGAGTGAGTGTTTCTATGTCTGTGTTTGTATGTAACAATGAAAATTACCAAAGAAGAGGTATGAAATTGAAAAAAAGAGTATGGGGAAAAAGCAGGAATAATTGGAGGGGGAAAAGAAGGTGTGGAAATTATATAAATTTCATACATAAAATTCTCAAAAAAAAATAACAGAGAAATGAAAGCAAGTGTTCAAAGAAAAAATTTCAACAGCATGCTGTTGAAAGAAAAATACTAATATAGGTGGCTATAAAGCAAAAAATATATTCTTGACAAATTAACAAGAAGGAAATAAATCAGAAAGTTCAACTTTATTTGGAATGCATTTATGCTTTTCCTTTTTTTCTTTCAAAAGCTAGAAGTGTATTTCTCTCAGCAATACTGCTGCCGCACAAAAGCTTGCCAAGTATAGCTAAAAACTGGGTGCATATATAACTTTGATGATAAAAAGTTTTCAAGCTAGATGTGACAGTGTACAGCTTTAATCCCAACACAGGAGAATCAGGTGGATCTCTGAGAATTTGAGGCCAACCTGGTCTATATAATGAGTTCCAGGACAACAAAAGAGATATTGTGTTGGCTATTCTTGGTTGTCAACTTGACTATATATCTGGAATGAACTATAATCCAGAAATGGAGGGCATACCTGTGAGAAATTTTCTGCTCAGTTTGCAGTGGATGAATTCTAGTCTGGACTTCTGAAGTAGGAAGGTTTAATTCAGATCCTAAGGTAGGAAAACACACCTTTAATAGGGGCCACGCCTTATGCTGGAAGCCTATATAAGGACATGGAAGAAGGATGATTTGTTCTTTGCCTGCTTTCCCTCACCTTGCTAGCATATCCATTCCTTTATTAGAATTGGAGCCTATTTCTTTAGAGATCGGCTGAGACAATCAGCTTTGTGCAACTGAGCAATTACTAGATTCTTAGACTTTTCACAACTAACCATTGTTGAGTTAGTTGGACTACAGTCTGTAAGTCATTCCAATAAATTCACTTAATATCTATATATCTATAACATTTATATCTATATCTGTATCACAGAGAGGGATTCATTCCATGTTTTTTGTGACTTTAGAGAAGTCTAATACAGGTACCCTCTCTCAAAAAAAGTTTTCAATAGAAATAAAAACTTAGTAGCATAATTATAATACAGAATTTGCTGAATACAAACCTATGTGTGCTTTTGTCTCAATAAGACTTATAAAATCATCCATAGCATAGAAATTTATATTAATATACTAAGTGAATGACTCAGCATGTGAATGTGTGCCTGCATTATTAAAAAAATTTTTGCTCATGTGTTCTTGAAACTTGTTTTCTAATTTTATCTTGGCAAGAAGTTGGTGAAAGAATTAAATCTGTAAAGCTCTCCACTCCAAGATTCAATTCCTTAAGTAAAGAGTAGAAAGCTTTGCTTTCTACCACCCCTACTTCTTTAGTAAACGTCTTCTTGTAGTATAATTTATATATCATAAATTTCACCCCGTTTTTTTTTTTTGTGTGCACAAGTTAATGATAGTATCTTTACAGAGTGGAACAACTATCATCACAATCTAAATTTTTAATGTCATCATCAGCCTATGGTCCATTTGCAGTCCCCTCCCATTCCTATAGCCAGCTGTACACAACCAATAATCTATATTTGTTTCTATTAGATTTGTTTTTTTTCTGAACATTTTATCTAAATGAAATCATAAAGTATGTGATCCTTTGTGACTGTATTCTGCACCATGTGTAGAATGATCTTTAGGTTTCAAATGAGTGAGTTTTATGTAGATAGCAAAAGTTAAAGAACAAGTAGCATGTAACAGATAGAGAGAAGCAGCCAAACATCATCATATCAAATGCTTACAATATCCAGCAGTGATAGCTAGAACTGATTAAGCTAGATCAAACAAAAGCAATATCATCAATGTAGGACTGACAGTATCCCTTCAGAAGTCAACTGGTAAAGAAGCAGCTGTGCTGGAGTTCACAGTTAAGAGACTCTCCATGGATAAGCTATCAGTTTCCTGTTCCCACTGCAAGCATTTTTATGCCATGGGATAAACAATAGTAACCTGTGTTGGAGATAGTTTACTTTCCAGCTGGTCTCAAGAACACAGTGTTTTGGTGCCCTCAGGTGCTTGCTCTTTTCTTTTCTTCTTATAGCATGGTTAAGAGGCAGTCTATCCCCCCCCCCCAAAAAAAAAGGGGCCTTGAAAGACACTTTGAGACAAATATACTTGGATCTGAAAATGCTGGTGGCCAAGATGAGAGGGTAGGAGTCTCTATGCTACTGCTACGTATTCCAGAGACAGCTTCTCAGTAAGTTTAAAATGTACGTGACAATTTACCAATATGTTTTACATTATTAGACTTGCTCCTTTTTTACAAACTTTGTTACAAGCACACAAAATTCTAATCCATTGTTTCTAAATTTTTGTCTCTGGCAGAGAATGACTTTAGAAACAAAACAAAGTAAGAAATTGGGAAGTTTTATTTACAGGATGAAAGAATATACTCAAGAGGGGGTTGGCTTCTCAAGAATGTTTGAACTTTTAAACAGCTAATTTTATGGGAAAATTAATAGGAGAGAATATTTTTCATGAGTAAATATGGGAGGTAGATTTCCAGTACAGGATTTACTCACCTTTTTGTCTTTATTTTATTTTAAGATGTGGCAGAGCATCAAATTCTTGATAGGAAAGGGCAAGTAATATAGAGATACATTTAAAATGAAGCAAAAGACAGTGTTCATCTCAGTTGTTTTTCTTGGTTCTAACTCAGTTTGTGTATTTCCTTTGTTTTGTTTGTTTTTACAATCTGAGCAGCTATATAAATTGCACTTCTTTTTTCTGTTTGAACACTCATGAGGTGTTCTGCTATGATATAGCTATGCAGTTATACCAGACTCTAGATAACAGAATGTAATGTGGTTTTCCCCTACACCTACCTAGATGACACCCTTTTACTTAACAGAATGCATTTTAGTATCATCCATGCTGTTACATGTACCAGTATTTTGTTTCTTTTGAAGGCTGAATATCACTCCATGTTATCTTAGGCCTACTGTAATTAACAAGCCAAAAGTTGGTGGTAGGTTAGGGGTATGGCTCAGTAAAGCATAAAAATAACTTTTTGTTCACCAGATATAATTTTCATCTTGGAGGCTTACTTTTGAATAAGCCCATGCTTTATAGTTCTTTCTGAACTCTGGCTGGCTGGTTCAACTCAGCTCAAACTCCTCTCCAAGCTGACTGATTAAAACTGGATTCTCTTCGGCTTCTCACTTGATCACTCTGCTTTGCCTCAAACTGACTCTGACAATCTGTTCTAATCTTCTGGCATCTCCTCTTTCTCTGACTTCAACTGCCTTTGCATAAACTCAACTCTACTGCATTATACTCACTCAACTGAACTGCTCAGAATTGAACTAAGGTGACTGCTCTCCCCCCCCCACACACACACACACTACTCTTAAGTAGTTTCTCTTTGCTGTCTCTTCTCATGAGAGTTTGGCATACCCTATCTCTGATTCATTCTGTCAAAGCTTTCCATAATTCATCAATTTGTCTGCCCCTCAATTAGACATCACTCTCAAACACAGCTGCTTCCTTCTACAAATTGATACTACTTACACTGTTTGGAATTAAAGGTGATACTAAGGACTTGTCTGCATCTCAGTCAGATCACATAGGCCTGGGTCTTTGGATGTGATGCCATATCAGAGCAATCATGTTTGCTGGATTAAAATTCCTTTACATCTTCCCATTTTCTGTTAAAGCTAAAAATTGTACACAGTTTAACTATGACAACCAAAACAGTTATCAATCCAATATCAATGTCCAAAAGTCTTTATAAAGATCCATTGATATGATGATCCAGTGATTGATATCCTGACCATCTGCCCTTCACCAAATGTTCATCCACTTCAGCATCAAAGTTTTTAGTTAGCCAGTCTGATGAACCATCTGTCCTTCTTTAGCTGGTTTGCTGAGCTGTCTCCATACAGGGAGGATTAGCTTTCTACAATATCTGTATCATTGTCTTTCTATATCTCTGCCTTCTTAGAGTCATGCCTTTCATGTGCCTCTTACTTAGATCAGATCTTTATCACCTTTGATGGAACCCATAGACTTTCATAGGCACAACCTCTTCCCAAATGTAACACATTCCCTGACTTCCATTTGTTGGAGTCAAGGAATCAACCCACAAACTACTCAAACACTGATCTCAGTCAAACAGTGACAGTTTATTGAACATACACTGATGGATCAGGGATGCAGGTCAGACTTGGGAGCTGAGACAGTGACCCTGATTTTTTCCCAGAGGCAGCTTATAATACCTTATTCTCTTACTTCCTCCAGTCTCTTGTCTCTCAAAGTAGCTATTTTATCTTGTTGTAGAACTATTTTTTCTACTTTTTTGAGAGAAAAAACATGAAGATTCCAATTGAAAATAGGGAGGGGTTTACTCTAGTGTACACACTTGAAATAAGTACTGTGATGTCTTTTTCATAAATATTTCTATCCCCTTAACTCATACCCATGGTCTTAAGTAATCTAAATGAAATTTCCTTTTTTTTAATATAGGAAAAATCTGTCTATGTCATTAAAATTATATTTGGATGTGGCTCACTATGATTCCATATCTTATAAGCTCTTACATCATTCCTTGCTCTGGGCTCAAGTCTTCCATGGCTTGGAGTCTCCTGAGTCTCTCTAGGCATCCAGATTAACTAAGAAAGACTGATGCTTCCTCTAGAAATGATTCCCAAACAAATTTCTCCTCTTCAGCTTTCTGCCAGATGTCTCCTGTCTTCTGCAACATCAGATGTCCTACGCTTTCTACAACATTGGTGGACTTTCATTTTCTCCAATCATGCTGAGTGCCAGATGTAAAAGTAACTTTTATTTTTATCTTGGAGGCTTACTGTTGAACTCTGAACTCTGGACGGATGGTTCAACCCAACTAATTGATTCATTCTGCTTTCTCTTGTCCTTGAACTGCCTCCATACGTTCTTATCTAGGCCTAGAATGTTTTCAGGCTAAAAATCACTCTTTCTAGTTCCTTCTGGACTCTGACTAGTTGATTCAACTACTCTTCTGATTCAAAGTCCTCTCCAAGCTGGCTGATTCAATCTAGCTTCTCTCAGTTTCTCACTGAATTACTTTGCTTGGTCTCAAACTAATGCTGGCAATCTGTTCTGGTCGTCTAGCTCCTTTTTATGGCTTCGGCTGCCTCTTCATGAACTCATGAATGAACTCAACTGCACTTCACTGAAGATGTTTATCAGCTGAAGGA
The DNA here is from genome assembly GCA_019843965.1 of Rhynchomys soricoides. Classification (NCBI taxonomy): domain Eukaryota; kingdom Metazoa; phylum Chordata; class Mammalia; order Rodentia; family Muridae; genus Rhynchomys; species Rhynchomys soricoides. The sequence continues at coordinate 1,437,138 of JADRCH010007366.1, forward strand.
ATCAACTGGTTGAATTCTTGGGGTTGCTTATGTATTTTATCATATCATCTATACATGATACCTTAACTTCTTCCTTTCCAGTTTCTGTTCCCCTGATCTCCTTTGTCTGTCTTATTACTCTAGCTACTACTTCAAGTACTATATTTAATAGCTATGGAGAGAGTGGACAGCCTTGTCTTGTCTCTGATTTTAGTGGAATTGCTTTGAGTTTCTCTCCATTTAATTTGACCTTGGCTATCAGCTTATTGTATATTGCCTTTATTATACTTATGTACAAGCCTTGTATTCCTAATCTCTCCCAGACTTTTATCATGAAAGAGTTTTGGATTTTGCAAAAGGCCTTTTCAGCATCTAATGAAATGATCATGGTTGTTTGTTTGTTTGTTTGTTTGTTCGGTTTGTTTATATGGCAGATTACATTGACTCATTTTCCTATGTTGAACCATCCATACATCTCTATGATGAAGCTTAGTTGGTCATGGGGGATGATCTTTTTAATGGTTCTTAGATTTGGTTTGTTAGTAATTTTGGATCCATGTTCATAAGAATTGGTATGTAATTTTCATTTGTTCTATCTTTTTTGTTGTGTGCATGCCTGTACCCTCATATATTGAATTGCAAAATATTTCTCCTGTTTCTATTTTGTGTAATGATTTGAGCAGTATTCTTATTAGCTCTTCTTTGAAGGTCTGCAAGAATTCTGCACTAAAACCTTTTGACCCTGGTTTTCTTTCTTTTTTTCTTTTTCTTTTCCTTTTTCCTTTTCTTCTTATTTCTTCTTTGTTCCTCTCTCTCTCTCTCTCTCTCCTCATTCTTCTTCTTCTACCTCCTCCTCCTTCCTTTTTTTTGGATTTGTAGACATTTTATGATTGCTTCTATTCATTAGCAGTTATGGGCCTTTTTAAATTGCTTGGATAATCTTGATTTAACTTTGGTAAGTAATTTGCATGTGATTTTTTTATTTTTGTGTGTTTTTACAACTTAAGAGCATTCCCATGTGTTCTTAAGTTACTTGTATGAGAGCTCTTTGTTGGTTTTTTGTTTTTTACACATTAATGTTAAGAACTTGCCTCACAGAAGAGCCTTCTTTGTGTCCCATAAGTTTCAGTATTATGTGCAATCATTTCCATTCTCAATTCTCAAAACTCATTAATTTCTTTCTTAATTTCTATATTGACCCATTTTTCATTTGGTAGAGTTGTTAAATATTCATATGTTTGTACACTTTCTGCTTATTCTGTTTTTTGTTGATACCTTGGTTTATTCTGTGGTGCTCAAAAGAATGTAGGGTGTTATTTTTATTTTCTTGTACCTCCTGAGATTTATTTTTTGTTCAAATATGTAGTCGATTTTGAAGAAAGTTCTATGAGGATCTGAAAAGAAGGTATATACTTTTGTACTTTAGTTAAATAATTTGTAGATACCTGCTAGGTCCATTTGGTTTATAACATCTGTTATCTCTAGTATTTTCTGATTGTTTGTTTAGCTTTTATCTGGATGACCTGTCCATTGATTAGAGTCAGGTATTGAAGTCTACCACTATCAATTTGGGACAGTCACTGTGTGGTTTAATCGCTAGTAATGTTTCTTTTACAAACATGGGTGACCTTGCATTCAGGGCATCAATTCAAAGAATTTAAATGTGATCTTGGTGGACTTTTCCTCTTATGAATATGTAGTATCCTTCTCTGTCTCTTTTTATTAATTTTGATTTTAAGTCTGTTTTAGAATGGCTATACTGGTATGCTTCTTAAGTACTTGTAAAATCTTTCTCCAACTGTTAACTAGATGTAATGTCTATCTTTGATGTTGAAGTGTGTTTCTTGTTTGCAACAGAAGGATAGATCCCATTTTTCATCTATTCTGTTACTTTGAGTCTTTTATTGAGAAACTGAGTCCATTGATATTGAGATATATCAATGACCAATGATTGTTAATTCCTGTTATTTTGTTTTTGGGGTGATGGTGGTGGTGGTGATGGTAGTGGTGGTAGTGGTGGTGGAGATGGTGGTGGTGGTGTGTGTGTATGTACGTGTTTCCCTTCTGTTAGTTTTTCTAGTATGAGAATCCTTATTTCCAGTGATTTCATAATATAGTGACCCTACTTATGTTGGAATTTTTCTTCTATTACCTTCTGAAGGGCTGTTAGATATTGTTTAAATTTTATTTTATCATGGAGTATCTTGTTTTCTTAATTTTGGGTAATTGAACGTTTTGCTGAGTGTAGTAGTCTGGGCTCGCATCTGTTGCCTCTTAGAATCTGCAAGACATATGTCCAGGCCCCTCTGATTTTTAGAGTTTCTGTTGAGAAGTCAGCTGTAATTCTGATACGTCTGCCTTTATACGTTACTTGGCCTTTTCCCCTTGAGGCGTTTAATATTCTTTCTTTGTTCTGTACATTTAATGTTTTGAGTATTGTGTGGTGATAGAACTCTCTTTTTTGTCAAATCGATTTAGTGTTTAGTATGCTTCTTGTACCTTTATAGGCATCTTCTTTAAATTAACTTTTTTTCTTTTATGATTTTTGTAGAAAATATTTTCTGGGCCTTTGATTTGGTATTTTTCTCCCCCATCTATTCCTGTTATTCTTAGGTTTGTTCTTTTCATAGTATCCCAGATTTCCTGGGTGTTTTGTGTCAGGAACTTCTTAGATTTAACATTTTCATTGACCAGTATATCTACTTTTTCTATCATATCTTCAACACCTAAAATATTCTCTTCCATCTCTGGTATTCTATTGATTAAGCTTACTTCTGTAGTTCCTGCTTGATTACCTAGATTTTTTATTTCCATAATTCCCTTTTAATTTGTTTCTATTTCCATTTCAAGTCTTGAACAGTTTTACTTATTTCCTTCAATTGTTAGTGTTTTTCTTGGCTTTCTTTAAGGGATTTTGTTTACTTCCTTCAATTTTTGTTGGTCTTTTCCTTGGTTTCTTTAAGTTATTTCTTCATTTCCTCTTTAAAGAACTCGATAATCTTCATAAACTAGATTTTTAAGGTCATTTACTTTTGCTTCAGTTGTGTTTGAATATTTGGGAATTGATGTAGTAGGATAGCTGGGCTTTGGTTGTGACATATTGCCTTGGTTGTTGTTAATTGTTTCTTTACACTAGTAACTAGGCATCTGTGTTTGGGGTGATTATAGGACTAGGTTCAGATTTCTGAGTTTGTCTTAGTTGTGTGGGTGTTTTTTCCCTTAGTTTCTGTTTCCTCTCTGGTCTTCTGGCTGGTGTGGCTTCTGGTCAAGCACGTCATTTCTGCCTTAGTTTATGGGTCTGGTCACAATGACAAGGAGGGGTGGAGAGAATGGGAAGTGTGTGAGAGACACAGAGAGAGTGGGAGGAGGTCCAAGAGTAGGTGGCCTACCTGGACTTATTGAAGGTGGAGTGGCCTCTGCTACATCAGTGGGTCTTTCACAAAGTTGGGGGCTGGGACACAGCAATAAAGAGGGATGGATTGGGTGTAGGGTAGGGAAGCAGCTAGAGAGTGAGGGAGGTTTGCAATTAGGTGGTTTCCCTGGAGTCTTGGAGGCTGGAGTTTTTTTTTATCTTGTACATTTAGATCTATTATCTGTTTTGAGGTGTTTTTATTGTTTGTGTGATGGTTTGAATATGGTTGTCCCATTGGAACTGCTACTATTAGGAGGTGTGTCCCTATTGTAGTGGGTGTAGTGCATCACTATGGAGGTGGGCTTTGAGGTCCTATGCTCAAGCTCTGCCCAGTGTGGAAGAGATCCTCCTCCTGGCTGCCTGAGGAAGACAGTCTCCTCCTGTCTTCAGACCAAGATGTAGAATACTTGGTTTTTCCAGTACCATGTCGGCCTGCATGCTGCCATGCTTCCTGCCATGATGATAATGAACTAAACCTCTGAAACTACAAACCAGTCCCAATGAAATGTTTTCCTTTACAAAAGTTGCCTTGGTCATAGTGTCTCTTCACAGCAATAAAACCCTATCTAAGACAGTTTGGGTTTTGTTTGTTTGTTTTGCTGGCTTGAGGTAGACTTTATTGCTGTTTTACATGATTTTCATTCAACTGTATGTGCGACCATAATTTGAAAAGACTATTCTTATCGCCTTTGAAATATATTGCTACTCTTATTGAAACTTAGTTAACCGTAAATATAATGGCTTACTCTTACCCCTGAACATCAATTATGTTGTTGGTCTACCTGCCTACCCTTTGCCAATACCACATTATCTTGATTATTCTAGGTTTTGTTTTTGGGTTTGGGGGTTTTGGTTTTTTGTTTGTTTGTTTGTTTGTTTGTAGTTATGAATCCTCCAACTTTGTCACACTTTTCATAATTAAGACCCCCTTATATATTAACTTTTCTGTTGCTGTGACAGACATGACTTGAAGGAGGAAAATTTTCTTTGGGTTCACTATTGTAAAGATGTCAGTTTATCATAGTGAGGGGGCATAGTAGAAAAAGCAGTTTCTCATCAGGGTGGGCAAAGGCTGAGAACAATAGAAAGGAATCAAGAACATGGTACTCTCAAAGACCTGCTCCTTAGAACCACTTCTTCCATCTAGGACCCGCCACATTCAGTTTCTACCACCTATCCAAATAATGTGACCAGCAGGGAACCAAGGATTTACCACATTATCTTATGGGGGGGAGTGCATTTTTTTCAAGTCATAATTCTGTGATAATAATGTCTTCAAGTCAATAAATGTGGTATCTATCTAGATCTTTAATAATTATCATCAATGTTTTGTAAATTTAAGTAAAATCTTACTCTAGTTTTGCAAATTTGTTTCTGATTCTATTTTTAAAACTTATGCTCCTTGCTATTACTATTAGCATGTATGATATGAGTGGGGCACATATGAGCAATGACATATGCGCTATTCTATGGATATGGCCATCAGAGGACACCTTTGTGTGGTGATTTATCTTCTTCCATATTTCCATGGGTTCCAGGAATCAAACTCAGCCTAGTAAACAGTTTACCCACTGATATATCTTACTGGCTCCTACATTTTTTATTCTTACAAATGCTATTACAAATAAAAATTTATTTGTTTGGGATTGTCCAATACTAGCACAAATAAATATACTTTTGCACATTTTGTTGTGTGGGTGTGTACACATGTACACATGGGTGTACAAGTTTGTGTAATGTATGTGTATGTGTATAGGCATATGCATTTGTATATGTAGTTGTATAGACCAGATGTTTTATGTTATATATTACTTTTTACCTTATTTTTTGAGATGGGGGACTGGCTCAAAATAAATCCTCAAGATTTTCCTGTCTCTATTTCCTCTGTACCAAGACTATAGGTGCATGCTGGATGCCCAGCTTTTTAGATGAGTTCTGGGAATCTGAACTTAGGTCATCATGATTGTACACCAAACACTTTATCAATTGAATAGTTTCCTGAACCCTTTTCTGTTTACTTTTTAAAATATTTTAAGCAACCCCTGGATTATTTTATTACTTCTACTAGATTTTGATGTGTTGAGGTTTCCTGACGTTTTCTATATACATGCTTGTTATGTGATCTGTGAAAGGAGACACATTTTCCTATTCTTTTCCAAATTGAATGCCTTTTACTTCTGCTTAACTGCAATAATTAGACCTCTAGTACAATATTGAACACTGTGGAACAATGGGCCATCAATGTCCTGTTTCTGATTTTAGGGTAAAGCATTCTGACTTTCATCATTAAAAATTTTGGATCCAGATTTTTCATGGATGCCTTTTATTAAGTCAAAAGATTTCCTTTTGTTTGTGGTATATTAAGAAACAACAACACCACACACACACCACACACATACACACACACACACACATTGACCTCTGCCCCTAGTTCCCAGCATTGCCTTCATAAAATCTTTATAATTTACTGAGTGTTTGGAATGTCTGACAGAAGGTTCCTAAGTCCTTTGGAATCTCCACAGTAATACCCTCTTTTGTTCTACTGAAGTAACTCTTGGTGTGTTCCTAGAGAGCCTTATGATAGGGGTTGGTTGCCAGGGGAACTAGTCATGTTATTAAAGACTGGGAACACTTTCAGTCCTACCCAACCCCCTACCCTAGGGAAGGGAGAGGAGCTGAAGGTTGAGCTGATCACCATTGACCAAGGATGTAATCAGTAAGTAGTTGTTGCATAATGAAGCTTCCAAAAAGCCTAGAAGTACAGGTTTATCAGAATGACTGGGTCTGTTAAAGGTGCCTGAGATGGCATGATGCTTCTGTGACCCTTCTTTCACATGCATTCCACTTAGCATCATTTCCATATGGCTGTTCACCTGTATACTTTAGAATATCCTTTATAATACATATACAAATTTGAGTATGATTAGAACATTTCCCCAACTTCTATGATTTACTTCAGCAAATTAATGGAACATGAAGAGGGAATTGTGGGAATCTCAGTTTCTATCCAATTAGTTAGAAACATAAGTCATAAACTAGTGTTATTGATTGGCACCTAATGTGGGGGGGGGGTTGGTCTTATGTTACTGAGTTCTCAGCTTATAGACTCTGTTGTCATCTCCAAGTAAGAGAGTTAGAGTTGAATTATAGAGCTCTTAGCTGGTGGCTTGAAGGTATGTGAGGATACCCACCCCCAGACACCCAACTAGTGTCATAACTTTGAGTAGTATGTGAGAATAAGAGAAGCACTATTTTCTTTTGTTTACTTTTGATTTTCTATTACTACTTTGTTGAACTAACAATTAGGAATGAAGGTTAGATGTAGCCAAGTGTTCTTCTGTGACTATTGAGATAGTCAGGTGTATTTTGTTCTTTATTCTACTCACATGATATATTATTTAATTTGGTAATATTTTTTCCTTTTTAAAAATATTTTATTCACCATTTCTCTCTTTAGACACACCAGAAGAGGGAATCAGACCCCATTGCAGATGGTTGTGAACCACCATGTGGTTGCTGGGAATTGAACTCAGGATATCTGGAAGAGCAGTCAGTGCTCTTAACCACTGAGCTATCTCTCCAGCCCTAATTTGATAACATTTAACCAACCTTGTATTCCTGAAATAAATGCAAGTTTTCTTTTCCTTAGTGTGTGTGTGTATGTATGTGTGTGTGTATGTGTGTCTGTGGTGATGAATAATTTTTCAAAGATTTTTGTGCTTATATTTATAAAGCTATAGCATTTATATCTAACTATTGGTATGGGTTTTTCCTTGTAATGCATTGCCTGATTTTGCTGTTAAGGTGTATTAGTTACTTTCTCATTGATATGACCAAACACCTGATAAGAAGCAGCCTGAGGAAGGAATTTATTTTGGTTCATGGTTTGAGTATTGATACAGAAGGCATACCAATGAAAGCACAATGAGATTTGTCACGTTGCATCTGCCATCAAGAAACAGAGAAGGCCAGTGAGGCTGCTCAGTGGACAAAGGCACTTGCCTCCAAAGCTAATGGCCTGAATTTGATTCTTTGAACCCACATAGTGGAGAGACCCAACTGCCATAGCTGTCATCACACAAATGTACAAAAATGTACACATCACACACACACACACACACACACAAACACACACAAACTGTACAAATTTTAAAACGAATCAGAGAAAGATGCAGGCTGATGCTTAGCTTGTTTCTTTTGGTGTCTCTTTTTATTTAGTCTGGAACCCAAGATCAAGAGTAGTACCAACCCCTATTTAGAGTAAAGTTTCCATTCCTCACTCAAACCTCTTTTGAAACACCCTCAAGGACACACTATACTGCTCTCAACAGGAGTTTCTTAACCCAATCAAGCTGATATTATTTAATCATCATATACATTAATACTGGCCCTATTGATAACCTTAACTATCATGTAGACTACTACTGATCTTATTAAAGATTTAATACTGTTTCTTGTTCTTGAGTTTTATGGAAAAACTATGAAGAACTAATATTATTTTTTCTTTAAGTACTTATAGAATTTCTTAGTGAGGTCATCCAGGCGTGGCTTTGTTTTTGTGGGAAGATTCTCATTTACCAATCTGAGTCTAGTTCTGTTTCTTAACATATTTCCTATCTCTTCTTCAGTGACTTGAAAATTTATGTCCCTCTAGGAATGTGTTCATTCCACCAAAACTGTCTATTTCTTGGCATACGTTTCCTCATGGAATTGGTTGAGGGAGCAACAGTGTTAACCAGCCAGACTCCTGGGGATTGAACCACCAACCAGAGACCCATGGCTCTGGCTGTGTATGTGCAGAGGATGGCATGGTTGGACATCAGTGGGAGGAGCAACCCCTTGGTCCTGTGGGGGATTTGATGTCCCAGTGTAGGGGAATGCCAGGGCGGGAAGGTAGAGTAGGTGGGTGGGTAGGGGAGCACCCTCATAGAGGCAGGGGAGACCTGGAAAGTGGATAACATTTGAAATATAAATAAAGAAAATATCCAATAAAAGATAAGAAGAAAAGAAATATTTGAGGAAAAATATGTGGTATTATACCTATGTGGTATTATAACTATCTACACAGCATTTATGTTGTGTTAGGTCTTGTGTCATTTATAGATGATTTTAAGCAAGTAGAATGATGTAGGTAGTTTCTATACAAAAGCTATACCTTTTTATTCAATTCATATACACATCACCAAATTTTGCTATCTGTTGTAGCTGTCCAGCAGCCATGGATGAACCGGGTCTACCTGAAAGGGAGGCTGGAAATGAAAAAGGGATGGGGTGGGAGAGAAGAATGAAGCCAAGACAAAATTTCTGATCAAGGCCTGAACTTTATTGTTCTGTACTCCTTATAAAGGGAAAGCCCAAAGACCCAATCCTTTGTTTCAGCAAGCTCAGCAGTGGTCGACTCCTCAAAGTTTCTGTAGGAAGTTGCAAATGCAGAGAGGCCAAACTGGCTCCAGCCAGGTTTGTTTATCCTACTCAAGGCTGGGGGAAGGGCACAAACTGTGATGGTCCTGATAACAAATCCTCCATGGCTATTGTTGGGCTGGTGTGTGTGGTATGTGTCAGTGTGCGTTAGTGCGAGAATTACCTAAAAGCACTAAGGATGTCTGTAATGGCATTTCTAGAAAGGCTTAACTGAGGAGGGAAGTTCACACTGAAGGAAACGTAGAACCATTCTATGGGTTGGGATTCTGTACTGCATTAAAATGAACAACAACAAACAAAAACAGTAAAAGCTTAGTTGAGTTTCAACTTTCTGACAGTCATACACATACCAATAATTTCTACCACTCTGGATTTTACCCTCTTAAGTTATTAGCCAAAAAATAAATGTTTCTTTCTCTTAGTTGCTTTTCTTAGGAATTTTGTGACAGTAACAAAAAACACATGTGGAATACATATGTACACACACACACACACACACACACACTTCTTGTTCAGCCCAACAAGAGGACCTAGAAGTGTTATGATTCTTAAAATTTAGATCTTGGTTTCCAAAACATCATTCTCCAATTAAAACAAACCAGAAATCTTTGAAAAATTGGTAGATTCTAGGACTGTAGCACCAGATCTGCTTAAGCATCATGTGGCACAACAAGATATAAATTATTTTTTAAGTGTAGGAATTCTGGAAATAGTGTAGGAAGCGGCCTGAAAGAGTCCTCAATGACCGAAGTGGGAGCAACTTGGGAAAAAAAATGAATAGCAGTAGTATTCATTCAATCATTAGCTTCAGGATAAAGTATTTATGAGTCTATACTGATATACATAAATATAGTAAGTAAATACATAAATAAATAAATAAATAGAGGAGGAAGAGAAAGCTCTTCCTTAGAGAAGAATTTCCAATTAATAAATGTAGGATTGAGGGTTAGAAAATCACCATCAGAACAGTAATATTTAATGACGACAAGACAAGACACCATGTTATTAGCCAAAATTAAATGTTTCTTTCTCTTAGTTGCTTTTCTTAGGAATTTTGTTACAGTAACAAAAAATACCACACATGGAATACACATGTTGCCTATTAATCTGTGACAACTAGAGGAGAAACAGGATATTTTTATAGCCTACGAGTATTATTACCAAGTAATTTAACAACCACAAAGAGAAAAACAGTAACTGAAGAGGAAGTAAATAAAGAGAAACCCAGTAGAAGCCACCTGAATCAAATGATCAAGGCTTACATTGTCAGTAATAAAGCCAACCAATATCATGTGTCCCCTGCTGTTATGTACTTAGAAGGGCACAGCACCACTTCTGGACTGTTCTTGCCAAAATGAATGTTTTTCAAAATAAACACAAGATAACCTCAGAGAAACTTCAATTAGCAGACATTATGCAAATTATCAGTTGTTGTCAATTGTGGAGTTCAGAAAAGACAAGGAAATACTGTGGATATGACACAGACTTTAGGAGGCTAAGGGCACAGAAGTAATTCATTAAAATTTGGAACACTCATTTGGAACTTGTGAAATGATAATAAAAGTATATTAAATTTAACATCATGGTGCCAACATCAAATTCTTAATTATGTTAATTGTTCCACGTTTATATCAAATGTTAAGATTTGTAGAAGCTAGGTGAAGAACACACAGGGATTCTTTCTACATTTTTTTGCAACATTTATACATAATATCTTTTCTCTACATAAAGAATTGCTGAAGGAAGCAAACAAAGATACAACTCATAAAAATAAACACAAAACAAAATTTTGGTCATTTAGTTTAGGGAGGATAAGAACACAGATGCCTTCAGTCCCTTCTCCAAGTCCTCCATCTGTGGGTGGATGGGAGAATACCCCCATAGTGGCAGGGGGAGAGGGGAGGAAATGGGGAGGTTCCAAAGGGGAGATCTGGAAAGGGAGAAACATTTGAAATGTAAATAAAGTAGGAAAAATAAAAAAGTATTTAAAAATTTATTAAAAAAAAAAAAAAAAAAAAAGAACACAGATGCCAGAGGGGTAAGCTTCTGGAATTCCCAAATGGCTGCCTTCCACACCTGAGGTTACTTCAGTCAAAGAATTCGACTACTGAACAGCAGCATAAATCACCATGCAAATCTCTTGAACAGGTTGGTACAATTTTGGGCAGGTACATGCATACTTTTATCTTATCCTGGGCCAAAATTGATTATCAAGTTATTGGTAGAATCTATTTTACCAAATCATTTTAAGAAGATGAAAGTGAGAGCTCACTATATTAATTAAATGAAAATTTAGCTTTGTTTCAAAGTAATCTAGGAGCCTGTGGGATTCTTATGGAAAAAGCAAGAGACAAAAACAAGCCCAACAATAATCTGTAGTTCAGCTACACAGGAAAGTGTGCAGTGAATTCTATACTTGATGTGTGATAACAAAAAGGTAGCTGGAAGAAAGAGGGAGCAATTTGAATCCATCTTTATGTCCAGAGACACTAATTACAAAGTATGTTCTGTGTGCATGACATCAAAGAATTGATTCGCAGAACAGTTTCCGAGCCACAGGGTTATGTAACACAAATCCCTTCATCTTTTTGTTACTAAATCCAGGTGCAGCACACAAACATGATTGGTGTTTAACAACTAAAAAACTTTCACAGTATTAGTTACATTTCTCATTGCACCTTAATTGAGGAGGAAGGTTTATTTTGGCTTATGGCTTGATGGAATACAGTCTATCATATCAGGGCAGACATGGTGGTGAGACCCTGAGGCATCTCCTCACATTGCATCTGCATTCAGGAAGCAGAAAGAAATGAATGCTGGCACTCAGCTTGCATTTCTGCCCCCCCCCCCTTCCTTTTTCTTCAGACTGAGCATCAGTACATATTTAAAGTTGGCTCTTCCTTCCTCAATTAACTTCTGGAAATGCCTTCATAGATACAACAAAAAGTGGGTCTCCTATATTATTTTAAATTGAGCTAACAATAAAGACTAACCAATACACAGATGTTGGTGGCTTTGCCACAAAAGAAAGGGTAAGGTTAGATCATGGATACTAGACTTTCAACTCTTAGCTCCTTTTGAGAATTCAGTGTTTGAAACAAAGATAACCTTCTGCCTATATAGGAAGACCAAGTGGGTACACTAGAGGTCTGAATTCATCTATGTGGTGAAATTTTGTTTTCAATGTTCTGAACAAAATCCAGAATACATTTCAAAATGCGCATTTTATCCTTACTGTTTAAACACATGTCCTTGAGAATATATTAAATCCATATATTCCTGATCAATTTGCATTTGCTATAATTCATTAAAATGCTGCTTTGGAAGTTATTGAGCATTTAAACACATTGAGTCTTATTCCAAGCACTGGAAAGCAGTTCTAGTGATAGTCTTAAGATCAATGTGACACTCTTTACATAAGTGCAGGTTTCATGCATCCATTTCAGGAGGGTTAAGTGTAGCATATTTGGATTTTGTTCTACTTTTTCTTAGTCTGTAGGTATGGTGTTGCCTTTGGATCTGCTCAGTCAGGAAGTCAAGTGTTTATGAATATGGTAAAAAATAGGCTTGAGAGTCAGTCTTGTTCTGGACTCCAGTCCCACCTCCACCACTTAATAGCTGGTATCAATCAGAATCCTAGAAGGATAAACAGATGACACAGTCCAATCACTGTATTTCCAGGAAGGTTCCTAAATGAATAATTTATAAATATGTGGGGAGGGTATCAGGGAAGAAAATTAATGGCGTGGTTGTTGCCCCAAAGGATAAGAGGGAGGGAGTGGTTAAAAGAACCCAGAGAATTCAAGCACCTAATTCCAACTCTTGGAAGGCTGAGACAGAAGAATAGTGAGTTCAGGGCAGCCTGAGCTACATAGTGTCTCAGAAGTGAATAAATAAATAGAAAAAAAAAAAAAAAGCAGAGAGGCACATGTGACGGATACCAGAATCATCTACTGTGGGATGCATGTAGTCTGAAAGAATGCTGCAAGGAGGAAGACAAGGGATAAATATTCAACATAATTTTCTGCCTACCTTTTCAGGATACTCTGAACCCAAATTGGCAAGGGGACGAATGATGTGGTTAAGTATGACAGAGAAGAGGTTATAGGTCATCTGTAGAGGCAAATGGAAAACATCTGATATCACATACAATACTGTGGGCCAATGGAAGTGCAGGAGTAGTCTCATCGCCATCATCATGAGTTTTAGGGACAGAACTTGAGTCATTAAACTTGTGTGCAAGTGCTTTTACCTGTAAAGCCATCTCCCTGGCTTCATCTTCCACATCGATGCAATGAAATATGTTGTGGGACTGGAGAAAGTTAAATGGAGCCTACAGCCCTGAACACAGCACCTGGTGCCAGAGATCACTGAATTTGTGTATTTTCTGGGTTTGGGGGTTTAATCATGATGGTTCCAGGAGCTCGAGACAGATACATTATCAAAATACTGCCTGAAATCTAAATCAGGAGCATGGCTCTGATAAAACAATTTTTTTTATAATTACTAAATTCAGAAAAAAATATTGTCATTGTTTGCAGGTTTAGAAGATGGATCCTTATCATGCTCAGTCTCCCCCACTACCCTCTGGAGGATTTGGCTGTGTGGCTCAGACTGGTTTTTAACTCACCGCCATTATATAAGTTCACCATCCTGAACGTACAAACATGTATCAACCAGCTCTGCCTATTTTGTTTATAATGAGCAATAAACTGGACCCAAGAAATTTTCTTCTTGCCTCAATAAAGAGAACTCAATAAATGTAAAAAAAAAAAAAAAAGTTACAAATTCTGCTAACCAGAGACTTCGGTGTTTTGGAAAACCATGTTTTGATCTTTCAATTGAAGAAATGAGAGACACTTTTGTGATTTTTCTGTTCAAAGAATTTACATCTCTTCTTGTGAACAAAGATTAAGTAAAATCAAGATAATGGAATTCCTGCATCTAAATAAAATTTCCTGGTATAACAGTGTGAATACTAACTGGGGGTAGCTATGTTCTGTACAAAAGATAGTTTTGTGTCCAAAGAGCAAGAGGAAGAAATAAAGCATAGTCAATCACTGCCTGACCTCCATGAAGCTATGAGAACATGGCCAGAAAAATACCACTATTCCCAAGAAATAGAGAAAAAATAGCTATAGAATAAAATAGTATAGTATGTCTTTCACAATCCCCTGCATGCCAGCACAGGTTTAAAAAAAAATAACAACAGAGAATAAATTTAAGGGTCTGGGATAGAAACAAGAGTTATCAACAACTGAGCAATTTTTTTTTTTTTTTTTTTGGTAAATTGTTGTTAGGGATTCATGATGTCGGCCATTTTCTTTCACCATCTCTCTGCATCTCATCTCTTTCTGAAATTTATGTCTGTCTGGGCTTGTTTATAGTGTCATTGTCTTTGAAATACACCCTTAGCTCCTTAGTGACTCACTAGCAATGCCCAATTTCTGCTTTGTGCTTTCTGTCCACAAGTTGGGTGATGAAACTCTCCTCTCAGTTTTTATGATGATTTGATACAATAACATAGGTTTTTAAAAGGGCACAACAGGGCAGAGCCTTAATGATCATGTGCCCCTTTTCAGTTTGCATGGGTATCCTTTCCTTTCTGATCTAGCTGTCAATCACAGAGTTTTGATGAATGTGGGTGTTGTTGGTGGGCCAGGGAAAGCGGCTACTCCAGTGCCTCAGTAGCCTCATTTCCAAACTGCGGATATTAATAATCTTGACATAAACCTCACCTGCTCTTAGTACAGGTTGTGTTTCCCTCTAATTTGATTCTAGAGTCTATATTTGGAGGAAGGTCTATAAATTTTATATCTCCCCTAACAGCATTTCAGGGGAGGTGATTATAGAATTTTTCCATTGCCCCATGGCTCTTGTTTGGCCAGGATCTACTTTATTTGTACTAAGATAGCCACTTTCTAGAAGATCTGTTAATGGAAGAGAAGTTAGGTTGAGAGATGGGGCAGGCACAGAGCAACCTGAGTGGTGTGAAATGCACATAGCAAGAACCCTTAAGAAGAGCAGTGCCTATTGTAGGCTGACCAGAGTACAGAGACAGGAAGGTATTCAGCTAATGAGGGGTGGCAGTGTGAGACCATGTCCTCAATAGTAGTTTTCAAAGGTTCTTACAGGTTGATCCTGTCATTCCTTGTTATTACTTCCAAGCCTCCCTCTACATGTTGTAGGAATCCTCTTTGTGGATAGCTCTCTATTCACTGGAACCCTGTCATGTCACCTCTAGCTGCCATGGTCTTCCCAGGTACAGGTACCTGGACTTGGTTCTTAAGTTCTGGAAACTACTAGGAGCTTATGCATCTGTAACCTTCATGGCTAACACTTTATATTCTAATATACAATGGCCTGCACACTGTTATTTCCTATGGTTTTTCTTTGTTTTAGGATGCAAAAAAAGACTCAGGACCTGTTACTTCATCTTCACAAAGAGAATCTTCAGAAGAGCCATTTCACAGTCTATAAAGAAATGTTTTCTTTTCTTTTTTAATTATGTGTCTTTCTGAACGTAGGTGCACGTGAGTGAAAGTGGTTATGGAGGCCAGAAGAGGGTGCTGGATCCCATGAAGTTGAAGTTATAGGCACTTGTGCTAAGAAACAAACTTAGGTTTTCTGGTAGAGCATTAAGTACTCTTAACTGTTGAGCCATCTCTCCAGCTTTGAGTCTTTTCCTATTTTCCATTTATTTTCCTTCAGTGACTTTACATTTGTAATATATTTGTAAAAAATTCTAACTCTGTAAACAACTATTTTTAGTCTAGATATTTACCCACATCTTTGGCTAGTCTTCTCTGTTCTTGTTATTCAATCCTAAGACCAAACTGATAGATGGAATACAGTATTGCAAAGGTTGTTTGAAAAAAGGCAAATGCAAAACTGAGTACATTTTCCTTTCTCTAGTGTGTGTATGTACATGTGTGTACATGTATTATCTATTGCTGCATAACCACTTAATACCAACTTAGTAGACAGAACACTCTATTATCTGCCTCTGCTTGCCTTTAGCCTTTTCCCTGACAATCCCTAGTTGTGTTATCCCTTCACTTCTTGTCTGCCACTTTCATTAGAAAGGCATGAGATCATTGCGAATATGACTCAGGATTTTGAAAAAATTTTAAAATTTAAACCCCCAAACCTACATCATGATCTTCCTGCCCTCTGTCAAATGAACTGACATACGAGTTTTAAGTCTTCTTCTAAGTTTAAAACCTCAAGGTTACCTGTCTTAGGACATTTTCATTTGAAGTCACATCTTCTTGTGGAACAAAATATCTTATTAAAAATCATTTAACTGTATGTCAGACATAATTAGACACTCATCACATTATTGAATGAGAAGAATGAATGCAAAATAAAAAAGCATAACTTCATCCTCTTCATCAGGGACAGTATGCAAGTTCTTTATTGGACAACAATGTTTGAACGTTTGATAAGAAAGAAAGCTGTAGACACTAGAAATGAAGTTATGCTAAGTTTTTTTAATCCTATAATGTTATACCAGGCAGACAAATGATAGATGTATTAGTTATCTACAGTTGTTTCTAAGCCAATTATTAATCTGTTAACCTGCAGCTGTGTCTTGGAGAGAAACACAATTTGGTAATGCCCACTGTTGTGCAAGAGTGTATAGGATGGAAGGATTTTTCAGTCAGATATTTCTGCATTTACATCTCAGATCTGGGAACTATTCATTGGGAAATTTTAGGCACAAAACTTGAGAGTTTCAATTTCCTTATATATAAAATGAAATTATAATATATTATAAATAGCTTTTACTATTGAATGAAATAAGATATGCTAAATGTATGCCACATAGTAAACTCTTATAACAAGCAATAATTATTAGTTCTTAAATGAATTCTATGGCCAGTTTTCTCACTCTAAAAAAAAATCCTAAAGAGTATAATAATATTTAAATGCCAGCTGCCAAAACAATAAAATGCCAAAATGCCATTGTAAAGCCCTACAACCTTTAAATTGTCTCACTGAATCAAAATAAATAAATAAATAAATAAATAAATAAATAAATAAATAAATTCGGCAAGGTTTCTAGCAGGGTTAAGGAGCTTGCCAAATTCTTTTTCTAAAAGATAGTGATAGAACAGAACAAAGTCATCAAATGATCAGCTGAAACCCCTGAAAATTGACTAATGGCATACAACAAATTTAAGTGTTTATTCATGGAAATTTAACAAGCTTCTATAAAAACAGTCCGGCTTTCTGGGACTGTTCCAATTCCTTCCCCTTAGCATCATTATCCTCCTCTCGTGGACTATGAGAAATAGATGCTTGAAGCCCTGCTAGAAAGTAATGACTTTACGTGGGGCAAAATTCAGAAAATTTCATGCCTGGATTATTATTGAAAACAATACCAGTTTCAGTGGCAAACAGTCAAGAAAAAACAACATCACAGCTAGCCTGAGGTCACAGTACTTCTGGGAAAAGCAGCAGAATAACACGTATCCAGAAACATATGTAGAGCTACAGTCAAAAATGGAATCAAATTGTAAATCAATGAGAGAGAACAATTTGAGAAATCTATAATTATTCTGATATCCACACACATCTGTCTAGTCTGGTCAAGAAAGAAATCCTTTTAGAGATGGTAAACTACTTTTAGCAGAATAGATACTTAAAATGTGTATGATATTGCACTGTCTAGAGAAGGACTTAAAGGTGGAGGCACCTCCTATACTTTAACAGAACAAAAACTGTGGATATATAAACTATAATCCACTTTACAGAAATAGACAATCAGGACTGAGCTATATATAGCTCAGTGGTACAGCTTTTGTCTAGCATACATGAAGCTCTGGTTATCATTCTTACACATGCACACACACACACACACACACACAGAGAAAGAGAGAGAGAGAGAGAGAGAGAGAGAGAGAGAGAGAGAGAGAGAGAGAGAGAAGATGGTAGGGTAAAAGAGAGCAACTAAAATAGAAAAGCAAAGTAAACAAAAATGAAGCAGAAAAATAAAATAATAAATGATAGGGTAGAAATCAATAGAACACAAACCAGATAAAAATTAGAGAAAATCTGTGGAACCAAAAATCTGTTCTTTGAAAACATCAAAAAAGTTAACACAATACCAAACACAAGAAAGAAAGAAGAGGGATCTGTTTGGTTGATATTGTTGTTCTTCCTATGGGTTTGCAAAACCCTTCATCTCCTTCAGTCCTTTCTCTAAATCCTCCATTGGTGACCCCGCACTCAGTCCAATGGTTGGCTGCAAGCATCTGCCTCTATATTTGTAAGGCTCTGGCAGAACCTCTCAGGAGACAGCCATATCAGGCTCCTATCAGCAAGCACTTCCCGACATCCGCAATAGCGTCCAGTTTTGGCGACTATGTATGGGATGTATCCCCAGGTGGGGCAGTCTCTGGATGGCCTTTCCTTCAGCCTCTGCTCCACACTTTGTCTTCATATTTCCTCCTGCGAGTATTTTGTTCCCCCTTCTAAAAAGGACTGAAGTACCCACACTTTGGTCTTCCTTCTTCTTGAGCTTCATATGGTCTGTGAATTGCATCTTGGGTATTCCAAATATTTTCAATCTACAATTGACTTAGTCCATAAATGCAAAACTCATGGATCCAGAAATGGTGGGTCAATGATATTTAAAACCCATAAGCTCAAATTGATAGCTATGGATCTAATTCAGCACCATGGAGTTCATTCTAGCTTCTTCACGTTGCTTATCTATTTTTTCTTCAACAGTAAAACCTGTATTTCCTTATCTATAAAATATGTACTTACCTATTTAACCATAAAATTCATATTAAATAGCTTCAATATTGTCAACTCATTTCATGTCAAAACTAGATATGTTAACTAGAATATAGTACTGAGCTACTTCTCTGTATCTTAGCTAAGATCAGGTATAGAGAACAGTATTGTGTAAAGTTCTTTGTGATTCTGGCCCCACAGCATCTGGAAAAAATGCTGTTTTCCAAATTTCCTTTGGTTAATTCTCTCCTTTCCTATGCTTCCAGCATGATTATGCTATTCATTTCTATCCCAGCTATGTTCATCTGTTTTTATTTGTATTCTATTTCAGGTTCCCACTATATCGTGTTGATTTAAAAAATATATATATGTAACAAAATTTACTATGATTATGATTCAGGTCTGTGGGTTTTGAAAAGTGTATTGAGTGATGGGACTCATTACACAGAATAATTTCACAACAAAAATACCACCACTTTTTAGTAGATATAGTCCCCTATCAGCCAAACCCTGAAAACCACTACTTACTTTCCTTGACCAGATTGTCATGTAAATAAAAGCAATATAAACATACCTTCTTTCATTTAGTAAAGTACATTTAAGTTGCAACTGTACCAGTGTATGAGACAGTGATTTATTATTTTTCATTAGTAAGAAGTATACTATATTAGTGGTTTGTTGATCCATCTGCCAGAGGAAGGACATTTAGCCGTTTTTCAGCTTGTAGAGATTAGGAATACACCTGTTATTCATGAATAAATTTCAATATCAAACATAAGTTTTCAGTTCATGAAAAACAAATAAACAAGCCTCAGACTGCTATGCATCAACTGATTGTTCAATATGATGATAGATCAACTACCAAACCATTTTTTGAAATAATAGCCCTATTTTGCATTCAATAGAATTTCAATTACCCTGAATGTTCACTAGCTCTTGCTATTGGCAATATTTGAGGGAGAATAAATGTGAGAGATATCTTATTATTGACTGACTTTACCTATAAACTATACAAGTCTCAATAAATGTAAAAATATTTACATCATGCAAATTATGTTCTCTGACCACAGCAGAATGAAGCGAGAATTCAGTTACAAAATGAAATTTGAAGAATTATCAAATAGGTAGAAATTAAAAACACTCCCAAATAACCAATAGAATACAAAATAAATCACAAGGGAAAGGAGAATGTTCTTTGATGTAAAGAGCTCATATGAATTCTTGATAAAAAAAAAAATCTTTCAAGAGATAGAAAGGATACTTCTCAACTCACTCCATTAAGCCAATAATAGCCTGATAGTAAAACTAGATAGAGATACCACAAGAAAATCCCTTATCAGTATTCACTAGGCATATACACACCAAATTTATTGCAAAAATTCAGTTGACAACACATGAAAATTAATTAATGTAATATAACACATCAACTGAGGAATAGGCAAGGTCTACATAGCCATTTCATTAGATGTAGAAAACACAGTTGGAAAAAAAAACCCATCCCTTTATCATCTTTGGTGATAAAACCAAAACAATTAAGTTAAGAATAAAAAGTGATAAAAGGAATCTAGTGTTAGAAAAAAATATAGACTGGGGATATTGTTCAGTGGGTAGACTGCTTGTCATGTAAGAGGACTGAAGTTCAGATACTGAGAAAATGTCTGATGGGTGTTGGCAACCTGCTATAATGCCAGCCTTGGAAGACAAAGACGAAGGGTCTCCAGAGCAAGTTGCATAACAAGACTAGCCTCATTGGCAAGGCAAGCTCTGGGTTCAACTGAGAGACCCTGCCTCAAAGAATAAAATAGAAAAGAAGCAAGGGTTATTCCTGACATCAACCTTTGAGTTTTACCAAATAAGTATGCACCCACACACATGTAAGCTATCCATACACGGGTGCACACATGCATGAAAATGTAAAAAAAAAAAAAAAAAGACTATCAATGACTGAATGTTCCCGATAAGACCAAGACCAGGAGCAAGACAACAATGTTCACTTTTACGACTTTTTTTGTCAGCATTATAATGGGGGGCATACAAAGGAAGTAAAAGGTATCTTGATAAGAAATCTAGAAGTAAAACTATTTCAGTTTTTAGATCACATGACCAAAACAATAGAAAACCCAAAGCAATATACTTTCTTTCATAAGCAGATCTCAGTGTGTGTGTGTGTATATGTATATATATATATATATATATATATATATATATATATATATATATGTATGTATGTATATCTGTATGAAAAGTCATAAAGATACCCATTATTTTATATACCTACTAAAAGATCTTTTGGGGGGGGCTTAAACAACGAAAAACTATAAGAACCTATAAGTTCAATAAATTTTCAAGATAGATCAATATATAAAATCAATTATATTTCTATATACTTCAGAGGAAATTTTCAAAAATAAAGCTGATCAAGAGAGTTGCCCGTACCAGGAACACCAGTTCAGCTCCCCTACTCTAAGCCCTTACCCACCAAGTCCCCTGAAATCATACTCAACATCAATAAACTTCACCCCATTTCCTACCACACAACTCTGCCTGCATTTCTGGGGGCCTCCCAGGACCAGGGGCTGACTCTGGGTAAGACCAGGGTAAGACTCTGCACCAAGCCTTCACCTACCAAGCCCTCCCCTGTCAACTCCTCTGAAAACACACCCAACAGTGATAAACTGCACCCCATACTCCATGTTTCATTTCCTACCCCACAATACTGTCTGCTGGTAATAGAGCTGCAATGAAGAACCCTACTGGACTAGAATCCCAAACCACTCAGGTCAGAAGAATGAAAGGAAAGAGAAACCAAGGAGGGAAAAGCATCCAAAAAGAAACAATTCAACAAACTCAGAAATCAGCACCTGCATAAACACAAAATCCAGATGGCCATAATTCAGCAAAGGGACCCAATATGACAACACCAAAGCCCAGCCATCCTCCTGCAGCAAACCCTGGACATCTAAACACAGCTGAAGCATAAGAAAATGACCTTAAATTCAATCTTATGCATATGATAGGACCTTTAAAGATGAAATAAATGAATGAATTCTGAATTTCTTAAAGAAATATAGAAAAATACAAACAAACAAGTGAAGAAAATGAATAAAAAACTGGAAACAACCTAAATGTCCCTCAAAGAATAGATGAAGAAAATGAGTTATATTTACACAATAGAATACTACGGAGCTATTAAAAACAATGAGATAATAAAATCTGCAGGCAAAAAGATGGAACTAGAACAGTTCCTGAGTCATGTAACCTAGACCCAGAAACACAAACATGGTATATACCCAATTATAAGTGGATATCAGCCATAAAGTACAAGAAATCCATATTACAATCCACAGACTCAAAGAAGCTAAGTAAAAAGGAGGGCCCAGGGGGTAATCCCACTGAAAAGGGGAAATAGAATAAACATGGGAGAGGATGGAGGGAGCAAACAGGGTGGTAGAGGGGATGGGAAGAGGACCAGGAGGAATCAAATCTGGGGATGGTTGAAGGAGACAGTATTGGAAGAGACAACTGGAATTGTGGAGCATCTCTGGGAGAAGCTAGAAACCCAGGACAATGGAAACTCCCAGGAATCTGAGGGTGACCCTAGCTAAGGGTCTAGCAATGCGAGATATGGAGCCTGACTTCCAATGAAGGGATTGGGACACCAGCCCAGCCACAAATCTGTAGACCCACAATTTGTCCTGCTAACAAAACATGCAGGGGTAAAAAACAGTGGAGCAGAAATTGAAGGTATGCCCAACTAATGATTGGCTCAACTTGAGACCTATGCCATGAGAGAGACCACATTGCTGACACTATTCATGATATTCTGCTATACTTGCATACAGAAGTCTAGCATAATTCATCTGAGAGGCTTCACCCAGCAAATGATGGAAACAGATGCATAGACACACAGCCAAATCTTAAATGGAGTTTGGGGAATCCTGCAGAAAAGAGGGACACAGGATTGAAGGAGCCAGTAAGGTCAAGAACACCGCAAGAAAACCTACAGCTTCGACTAACCTGGTCCCATAGGGGTTCATAGAGACTGAATAATCAACCAGAGAGCATGCATGGGATCGACCTAGGCTCTCTACACTTATGCAGCTTGGTCTTCATGTGGGACCTCTAACAACAGGACCAAGGACTGTCTCTGACTCTGTTACCTGCCTTTGGATCCCTTCCCCCTAACTGGGCTTCCTTGTCTAGCCATAATAGAAGATGTGCTTAGTCCTACTGCAACTTGATATGCACAGGCATGTTGCTATCCATGGGAGGCCTGCCCTTTTTAGAGGAGAAAGTGATGGGGAGTAAGTGGAGGGGAGGGGAAGGGAGGGGACTGGGAGGAGAGGATGGGAAACTGCAGTCTGAATGTAAAGTAAACAAATTAATTAATGTAAGAAAAAAAGAGATGAAAGTTCAAAGCTGGACTGGGGTACATAGTGGAACCTAGACTCCAATAATTAATATAATAATAATAGATAAGAAAATAGAAAAAAGAAAGAATGATATAAATAATAGAAAATAATAAAGGGGAAATAAAGAAAAGAAATAAGATATGCCACTATCTCATACTATATATTCAGTTCACCTAAAATTTGAATTTGAATCCAAATCTCACCGAACTTGGAGCTAGGCTGGCGGCCAATAAGCCAAGTTGATCCTGTCTATATCGTACCAGCACTGAGTCAGAGGCAGACGCATGACCACTACTCCACTTTTTATGTGGGTTCTGGGATTATTTCTCATACTCGTGTAGCAAGTGATTTTACTTGCTGAGTTGTCGCCCCAGCACTATTAAGACTAATTTGGAGAAAATGTGATAAATTATTTATCTAATAAAGAATACACATAGAAGTCTTCCATTCACTAAAAAAAATTTTAAAAAAAATTAAAAAGAAATGGTCTCAGTTCAGTTAATTTGATGGGTTCTTGTTTTTTTGTGCCAATTCAAATTTTCTTCTTAATCTTATATGGCATTAGCTTCCTGCCTGAACAGCTCCTTTAACTTTTCTTACAGAGCACCTCTCAGGTTTTTTTTTTTTTTTCCTGAGAAGGCACTTATTTCCCCTTGATTTTTTGAAAGGTATTATTTCTAGCTTTAGGAATACTGGGTTAAAAGGTTTGTTTGCCTTGCAGCGTTTTAAAAATGTCACTCATTGTTTCATGGTTTGCAAGGCTTCTGACAAGAATTGTACTGCAGTTCTTGCCTCTTTTGTTTGTTTGTAGTGCATCTTTTTAACTTTGGACACTGCAGGATTTTCTCTTTGTATTTTGTTTACAGCAAGTTCAACATCCTTTCCAGCCAAACTCCAGCTGGATTTTTTTTTTCACATATTAGCAAGTTTACCCAAAATCCATATAAGAACTCAAGAAACCCAGCATAGCTGAAATTATCTTGCTTACATTTTATGTCTAGGTGGACATTTACGGAGGCTGTCATTACTGGGTTTGGTTTTTACTTTTATTTTTATTGTTATTGACATTCTTAGCTATGGTTTTATGCATGTCCCTAACTCCTGAAAGCTGAAAGCCACTATTTCTTCACATATTTTCCCACTCCAGTTTCTATATTGCCTCTGCTATTCCAGTTGTGTGATTGGTAATGGCTCTCTTTTAAAATTAGTACCTTTTAGTTCTACAGAGCGATGGGTTTTGTTGTGACAATCTGATACACAAATATTACACATTTTGATCATGTCCACCACCACTCTCTTGTCAGCTGTCTCCCTGGCCTCCATCTTCTTCTGCTTCTCTAAGAGTCCTTCTTCTGCTTACCTGTCATAACTTTCAGGTTTCATAAATAAGAGAAAAATGTAATAGCTTACCCCTTTCTGAGTCTGGCTTATTGTGTTTAACACGATGGTCTTTACTCCCATCCATTTTCCTATAAATAAAATTATTTTGCTCTTTGTGGCTGAATAATTCTCTGTCTTATATGTATACCACATTTCCTTATCTGTTTCTTTACTGATGGTCACCTAGGCTGATTCTGTATGTTGGCTATTATGACTAACGCTGAGATAAACACAATTGCACAGGAATCTCTATAGTGAAATGACCTTGATTATTTTGAGTGTATATCCCTGGGGAGGTAGCCAGAAGTGATACAGCTGGATTATATGATAGTCCTGATTTTCATATTTTAAAGAAACATGGTACTAGCTACACTAATTTTCATACCCACTGAAAGTATATAAGAATTCCATTAAAAATGACATTCTAAAATCTTTCTACATTCCTGCACTGAAATCACAAGTCCCTCATGAAGATGGTCAAACACAATCCTTAACAATCTTCATACCAAAGGATGTGTTTTAGCAAAAGTTACATAGGGTTGATTCTCTGTGCAAATAATATATAAATGGTTGTTTAAATTAGCATGCTAGTAGTGATAAAAACTGCATGGTATTGGTACAGTGACAGGGAGGTAGATCAATGGAATAGAATTGAAGACCCAGAAATGAACCCACACACTTATGGTCACTTGATCTTTGACAAAGGAGCTAAAACCATCCAGTGGAAAAAAGACAGCATCTTCAACAAATGGTGCTGGTTCAACTGGCAGTCTACTTGTAGAAGATTGCGAATTGATCCATTCTTATCTCCCTGTACAAAGCTCAAGTCCAAGTGGATCAAGGACCTCCACATAAAACCAGATACACTGAATCTAATAGAAGAGAAAGTGGGGAAAAGTCTGGAACACATGGGCACAGAGGAAAAGTTCCTGAACAGAACATCAATGGCTTGTGTTTTAAGATCGGGACCTCATAAAATTACAAAGCTTCTGTAAGGCAAAGGACACTGTAAATAGGACAAAACGGCAACCTACAGATTGGGAATAGATCTTTACTAATCCTACTTCCAATAGAGGGCTAATATCCAATGTATACAAACAACTCAAGAAGCTAGACTCCAGAGATCCAAATAACCCTATCAAAAAATGGGGAAGAGAGCTAAGGACCAGAGAATTCTCAACTGAGGAAACTCGAATGGCCGAGAAGCACCTACAGAAATGTTCAACATTCTTAGTCATCAGGGAAATGCAAATCAAAACAACCCTGAGATTTCACCTCACACCAGTCAGAATGGCTAAGTTCAAAAACTCAGGTGATAGCAGATGTTGGCAAGGATGTGGAGGAAGAGAAACACTCCCCCATTGCTGATGGGAATGCAAGTTGATACAACCTCTCTGGAAATCAGTTTGGCGGACTCTCAGAAAAATGAACATAATACTACCTGAGGACCCAGCTATTCCACTCCTGGGCATATACCCAGAAGATGTTCCAACATGTAATAAAGACACCTGTTCCACTATGTTCGTAGCAGCCATATTTATAATAGCCAGAAGCTGAAAACAACCCAGATGTCCCTCCACAGAGGAATGGATACAGAAAATGTGGTACATTTACACAATGGAATACTACTCAGCAATTAAAAACAATGACTTCATGAAATTTGCAGACAAATGGATGGATCTTGAAAATATCATCCTGAGCAAGGAAACGCAGTCACAAAAAATGAACATGGTATGTACTCACTGTTAAGTGATTATTAGCCCAAAAGTTCGGAATACCCAAGAGTCACTTCACAGTAACAGTAGGGCAGAGTGGTTGGTCCCAGATGGAGAACTTGGAGATGGGACTGAGTGAACTGAGGGAGTTTGCATCCCCAGAAAAGCAGCAACAGTGGCAACTGGCCTGACCCCCCGATACTCCTGGAGACTGATCCACCAACCAAAGAATACACATGGAGGGAACCATGGTGCTGGCCACATATGCAGCAGAGGAGGGTCTTGTTAGACATTAGGGGGAGGAGATGCCCATAGGCCTGAGGGTAGTAAATCCCCAGTATAGGAGAATGCCAAGGAAGGAAGAAGAGAGTGGATAGGTGGGTGGGTGGGGGTTTACCCCCATAGAGGTAGGGAAGGGGGAGGGAATAGGGAGGTTCCAAAGGGGTGATCTGGAAAGGGGAAAATATTTGAAATGTAAATAAAGTAGAAAAAAATTAGCCTGCTATAAGAAAGAAAAGAAAAATGTGACATCGGATACTTGAATCTAGGGAAAGCTCTGTAGCACTTCTTATCTACTCTAAGTCTCTAGAACCTTTGCTATGTTCTCTTCTGTGAGTTACAACTCAATAGTGAAAAGTCAGAATTGGTTTTAATTATACATTTACTGTGGTTTTTTAAAAGAGCTCTGGCAAAGTTTTATTAAAGGAAAACTTTCTTGTTTGCTTCTCACTAGTCTGCTCTGGCGTGCTTCTAATAATATCAGAATCACCTGGGTCAATGATAGCCAGTGGGCATACTCTGTAGTATTTTCCACGCGCTGTACCCAGTTCAATATTATTGCCACTGTAGTGATGAACACCAGTTTTAGACAACATGGCATATTATTCTATTTCAGATTTCCTCAAAGCTGGACCGTTGTTGTCGAGGATAATCAACTTCGCTTTGCCTTGTCTGATCGTCTTCAGAGTCTGTTTGTGCCCCTGCATGTACTTTCAACTTTTCATATCAAGCTGGAGCCTAGAGTTGATCGACTCCGGAGACCTTCATCTTTTTTGCAGCCACCATCTTCCTGCCTTAGGTGAAGGCAACCCCCAAACAAGATCAGCTGGCCAGGGAGCAAGAAAGGAAGTCATTCACTGTGTTTGTACATTTAATCTGTTGCATCCTCTCTTTTTTTCTTTTAATCTCAAGGCAAGGATAAAAGTTACAGTTAAATAACTACTAATAGTAATGAGTAAAACGTAATGCTTGCGTGGCTGTTGCATGGTGCTTTTTCCTCCAGTTATAACAAGATGTCATGTTGAATGTTGCCACATAGCCATGGCCACCACAGCAGAAAAGTACAATGATAGCCAGTTCTATGGTAATGGTAATAGTAATGGGGCTGTTGATACTCCTTAAAAAAAGTCAGGAGATCCTTGCATAGTATTTCAGCTATCACTCCCCACCCTTGGCTGCAAGTGATCTTGAGAAATACTAGAGTACACATAGAAGTAAAAAGTTGATTAAGAGCAGGACTCCATGGTGCAGTTTCTAAAAGGCCATCATCCATGGTGGAATGGGTCTTTGTGGTTATGCAAGTGTTTGGGTGTCACCATGTTCCTAAAAATAATCCCTCACTAGTACTTTGTGAGCCTAATAAACTGGATGGTCTCTTCAAGTTGAATTTGGGTAAAATCATTCTTTGGTCTCTTGTGGCTACCCATCTGGGTTGATTGGACATCCATTTGTGTCTCCTCAGTAAAAGTGACCACAACAATAGTTTTAATCACTGTGCCTCCTAAAAGATACAGAAGAGTAACACAGTAAGGCCCAGTGAAGAGAATGAAATCACTAGTGTGGGTGAAGATCTAACATTTCAGTTGGGCAGGGTCAATGAACTAGGTATGGGACCACCCTCAGAAGCTATTCTAAAAAGATAGCAAGAATAAACAGTCCTTTAATGAGATAATGTTCCTTTCCTTTCCAGAATGGCTACCCCTTTTAGCAGTCCCTACAAGTTGTCCTGCTATGTTGTTAGGCTGGATCTGTCCACCATTCCTACTGAAAAAGTTGTAACTATCCCTTTTTCTTTTGTTTCAGATGCTATCAGAACCTAAATATGCTTTTTCTGGTACTTCAGGTGCCCTGATTTTTTTCTCCCATTACCTCTGCCATGTTTTGTTTTTGGTTTTGGCTTTTTGGAACACAGTTTCTCTGTGTAGCTCTGCATGTCCTGGAACTCACTCTGTAGACCAGGCTGGCTCCTCTGTCTCCTGAGTACTGGGAATAAAAGCATGCACCACCACACATGGCTCAAGTGATATTTTCAAAGCAGTAATAAAAATACTACATATTTTTAAAAGAAAAATGCTAAGTCCTTAGATCTTTTCTGTCCTTTGTACATACATACGTCTTAAGGTCTGTCATTTTAAAACCACCCATCAGTATCGTGCGAGTAATTAATAAGCTTTCAGAGATACTCTGGGATATTATTATCTGGAAAAAGGTATGTTATGGTGTTTAACATGCCAAGCACTGGTAGGAATGCAAGCTGATACAACCTCTCTAGAAATCAGTTTGGCGGACCCTCAGAAAAATGAACATAATACTACCTGAGGACCCAGCTATTCCACTCCTGGGCATATACCCAGAAGATGCTCCAACATATAATAAAGACACATGCTCCACTATCTTCGTAGCAGCCATATTTACAATAGCCAGAAGCTGGAAACAACCCAGATGTCCCTCCACAGAGGAATGGATACAGAAAATGTGATACATTTACACAATGGAATACTATTCAGCTATTAAAAACAATGACTTCATGAAATTCTTAGGCAAATGGATGGAACTTGAAAATATCATCCTGAGCGAGGTAACGCAGTCACTAAAGAATGAAAATGGTCTGTACTCACTGCTAAGTGGTTATTAGCCCAAAAGTTCAGAATACCCAAGAGTCTCTTCACAGCAACTGTAGGGCTGAATGTGAGGTCCCAGATGGAGGACTTGGAGAAAGGACTGAAAGAGCTGAGGGAGTTTGCAGTCCCAGGGAGGTAGCAACAGTGGCAACTGGCCTGACCCTTTGATGCTCCCAGAGACTGGATCACCAACCAAAGAATACACATGGAGGGACCCATGGTGCTGGCCACATATGTGGCAGAGGAGGGTCTTGTTAGCCATCTGGGGAAAGAGAGGCCCTTGGGCCAGAGGGTGTTAGATGTCCCAATATAGGAGAATGCCAAGGAGGGAAGAGGAGAATGGGAATGGGTGAGGGGGTGAGAGAATACCCACATAGATGCAGGGGGAAGGGGGAGGGAATAGGGAGGTTCCAAAGGGGAGATCTGGAAAGGGGGAACCATTTGAAATGTAAATAAAGTATCAGAAAAAAAATCCCAAGCACTACATAATTAACTTTACATAGTTCATAATTCCAACTTCCACATGTGCTATATCTCTTTTTGATGAGTTCATATTTTTGGATCACTGGCATTAGCGATATCCCCACTGTCTCAGCAATTTTCCACAGAACTCTACATCCAAAGAAAAATTAAACAATTACTGTTTGCTAAGTGGTTAAGTCTAAGCAACTTAATATGTGTGTCCTACCATCACATAGTCATTTGAAAAAGTAATATGCACAAATTTAAAAATAATATTTTATTTAATTCTTAGATATGCACAGTTACTTTCATATGCCTATATCAGGTTATGCACAACAACTCAAACTGGAAAACTGGACTGAATATCACCACCATCATTTCTTGTCTCACAGTGATTTCTGCATATTTTGTTGTTTTTCTTTTTGTTTGTTTCTGTTTTGTTTTGTTTGTTTGTTAGTTGTTTATGATAGTTAATCCCCCAAAACTCCACCTCTAAGAAGAAAAAGGAAGCAGCCAAAGATAAAGGAAAGTGAAGAAATACCTTGGCAAAAAGGACTTGGTAAAGAGGTCTTGAGAAGTGGTCAACTTTGGATCAAATTACTTGGACAGTGGTTTTGACCACATGGTAAATCTAGTACAAGAAAATTCAATGCAGAGATACATGTAGGGGCCTAAGCTAAACAATAGAGTTATTCAATAAGGACATTTTTACCAGTGAGTTAAGACTGTGCAGGCATTAATAAAACTTGGAACTTCATGTCAGTGTTTGAAGATTGGGAAAGCCAGATAAGAGAGGGGAAGCGACATGCTCAAGGGGGAAGGGTGAGGACACAGAAGGAAGGATAGAAAGGATGAGCCAGCTGGAGCTGAACATTTGGACAAAAGAAGAGACAAGGTCTGGAGTATTGCTATGTAGGTAAAAACTCTGGGTTAGGAAGCAGATATGAGAAAAGCCAACTTCAGGGCCAGAGTGATGGCTCACAGAAGAAAGTGCTTGCTGTAGGGCTCTAACAATAGGAGTTTTATCCCAAGAACTCATACAGAGAACTAACTCCACGAATGGGTCCTCTGACCCTCACATGTGTGTCATGGCATGTGCATATCTCCAGTACTCACATCATACAAATAGAATTAACACTAGTTTGTTTTTTAAAGAGAACTTAGTAAGTTCTCTGACTGTTTGAAACAAGAAACTGACATAACTTTGTCTTTTCCTTGGTTGGTTTTAGAGTCAAGTGGTTCAGCCAGTCCCCTCCTAGACACATAACAATAACTATAATTTCAATTACTCCTCCTCCCCCTCCTGACTCCACTTCTTGCCAGGCTTGCTTTTTCTGTGCCGGTGAAGCTACCTATCAACCACAAGACAGAGAAGAGCAGAGGATGGGCATGTTCCAGAGATGGATCAGGAGGCATATGAGAATTCTCTGCAATGACTTCACCCATAAAACTATGTCTTAGTCAAGGTTTCTATTCCTGCACAAACTTCATGACCAAGAAGCAAGTTGGGGAGGAAAGGGTTTATTCAGCTTATACTTCCACACTGCTGTTCATCACCAAAGGAAGTCAGGACTGGAACTCAAGCAGGTCAGGAAGCAGGAGCTGATGCAGAGGCCATGAAGGGATGTTTCTTACTGGCTTTCTCAGCCTGCTTTCTTATAGAACCTAAGACTACCATCCCAGGGATGGTACCACCCACAAGGGGCCCTCCCCCCTTGATCACTAATTGAGAAAATGCCTTACACCTGGGTCTCATGGAGGCATTTCCTCACCTGAAGCTCCTTTCTCTGTGATAAGTCCAGCTTGGGTCAAGTTGACACACAAACTCAGCCAGTACAAACTACTGTGCAAAGAAGAGAAAGAAACCAAAAAAACCACCTAAAGACACTCACCAAATTTTCCAGACTCCCTTCCATGACGCTGAACTTCTGAACACATGTTAAGCCACACATTCAGCCTGAGAAGGCCAGTTCCTTCTTGCATGCTATGGATTATTCCAGTAGTAAGGAACTCTGATCTCATCTCCCATGATAAATAAGACCATCGATCTTAACTACTGGGCAACAAATGTCTGCTTTTCTTCTGTTCTCAGTGCTGCTCTCAACACTAGAGAAGAGTGATGTTTCTGAGGAAGTAAGGTGGCTTTGCATCCCCCTTAATTCAAGAGGAGTACAGTCTTAATCCATTCAGGCAGCTGGAACAAAATATCACAGCCACCTTAGCTATTCATCTGCACACATTTATGTTTCAGTCTGGAGACTGGAAAGTGCAAAGTCAAGACACAATGAGATACCATAGCTAGAGAGAAGACCTTTCTCATATATGGGCCCTTTGTATCACACTATCACATAGTACAAGAAGACAAGGGAGCTCTCTGAAATAACTTTGGGAAGGTCATTATATTAGTCAGGAGTCTCTAGAGGAAAGCAACTGATAGACTGACCATATATAAATATGCTTAATAAAAGGATTTATTAAATAATATAAAACAATATAATTGGAATAATACAACAACAGCTCTTGAACACATGAGAAGCTGAGAAATTAATAGTTGCTCTATTCTCAAAGCTGGGTGCCACAGCAGTCCCTAAATGGTGCCAAGAACCTGGTGGGTTCCTGGAAAATTCCTTAGTCTGAAAATGCTGGTTCAGATATCAACCCAGAAAAAGAATCTCTTCTATCTTAATTTCAGATGTCCAGCATCCAGAACTGTGAGAATATTTTATTGTTTCTAAGCACTCACTTTATAGTAACTTACAGCAAACCAAAAAGACTTAGATAGATATTAAAGTATGTAAACAGGAAAGGGGTTAGACTAAGTTTCACAAGCCAGCTCAGATGAGTTTGTGCACCTTAACTTATGATAATGTGATTTGAGACACAACTAAAGTGTACAGAACAATAGTGTCTCAGTTGAGGTTACAAATTTCATTCAGCTGGTGCAGATCATAGTGCACCTCAGCATGATATAACTCCTCTTAGCTGAAGCAGGATTAAGGAGTCAGGAGTATATGACATTGGTCTTCTTCCAGGTTTTAACTTTCCTTGTCTTGAAATTCCCTGAAACTTGTACTCAGATAGGTTGGAATAATTTACTTTTTTAGGCCACTTTCTGGGGATCATTACTGAAATCTCATTTTGGCATCAAAGAGAAAAGTACTTTCAAAAACTATCATTTTAAGCCTTAACAATTGTCTGTAAGCCATCGAATGTCAATTAAAAATCAGGGAACAGGAAATAGAATGGGGGCATCAATGAGAACAGAGAGGGGGAAAAGACCTACAGAAAGAAAACAAGGTGTGATGGCTATTCTTGGTTTTCTACTTGACTATATCTAGAATTAACTAAAACCCCAAAACAGGGAGAGCACATCTGTGAGAATGTTTGCTTAATTTGAGGTAGGAAGATCATTTCTAATCTGGATCTTTGAGATTGGAAGGCACACATTTAATCCAGATCTTTGAGGTGGGAAGACCACCCTCTTTAACCTGGGCAATACCTTCTGCTGCAAACCTATATAAGATATGGAAGAAGGAAGCTTTCACTCTCTGCTTGCTTGCTCTCACCTTGCTAGAAAGTGCACTCCTTCACAGGCATTAGAGCTTACTTCTTTGGTATTGCAGCATATACTCATATGCATACATACATGCATACATACATACACACACACACACATATATATACATGCATATATAAACACACACACACACATATATATATATATATATGCCTCATATATATGTATATGATTATTGTATTAGTGATTTTTTCTTGCTGTTGTAACAAAATACCTAACAAAAGCAAAAGGCTTATTTTGGCTTGTTGTTTGACGGTACAGTCCATTTTGGTGGCAAAGGCTAAGAACCAGGAACTTGAGACTGCTGGTCTCATCTTATCTACAATAAGGAAGCAGAGAGAGAGGTGAATGCTGGTGTTCAGCTCCATTTCTCCTTTTTATTCAGTCTAAGTCTCATGGGATGATATGGCCCATATTCAAGGTAGGTCTTCCTCCCACCTCAATCAATCCAATTTAGGAACTTTCTCACAGATATTCTCAGAAGTTTGTCTCCTAGGTGATTCTGGGTCTTATTAAGTTGAAAATTATTACTAATTAGTTGTTACAGTCTTGATAATTACAGTTTTAATTTCTAATATTAACATCAGATTACAGTATAACATTTATATATGAAATATAAGAAGAGAATGGCTAAAAGGAGTTAGAGTATCTGTTAGGTTCACAGGAGCCTTGCTGAAGGCGAGAAGCAGAACTGATAGAGATTCATAGAGTCATGTTAGCTATTAACCTAATACACAAGCCTCGGAGATCACCCAGTCACTGGTCAAGGTGCAAAGCTTTTCAAGAGATAGAGTTTGTTTAACATGTGGAGTTGGTCCTGGGTTTACAAGGATCAAATTAATAGCAAAATGAGTGAGCTGGAGCAATCACATTGAGCGGAAGTCCTGAAGAAAGAATTAGGAGATCATGGCCTGCTGATACCATGATACATGCAACTGAAAGTCTGAGGACCTACTTGTCAGTGGATATCATAGTGCTCCATCCAAGTGGTACATTGCATCATTCATTGGTTTAGTACACTCTGTACGTTTCCAGGCTTGGTTTCTTTGATACCATTTTGGTATTCCCATGTGCCATGTATTCCTGATAGACAGTAATGTTTATTTATATAAATAAGCTATTTATCAGTTTGTGTTTCATGGTTCATGTTGGACATATGGTAGCTGTTCATTTGCATGAACAAGATCTAGAGCAATGTGCTGTTGTATAAGTGTATAAGTGTTGTGCAAGGTACAGCCTGTTAAACCACTGTTCTGCATAATATAATGTAAACGAGAGCACAGCAGAACTGATCTCCACAGATTAGACAAAGTGCTTCACCATATTTTTATTTAGGGCCTCTTTGACTCGAGGAAACACAATTTTCCCAGCTTCTTTTACAGATGCTACTCTTCTGCTAGGAACAGGTTCTGTCACTGTGGTTCTGTTAAGCCCCTCTGTGACAGGCAGAACTTCAAGAGGAGTAATAATGGACTCCAATGGATTGGGGTTGGGGCACTTTGGAACAAATTAGTCAAAGCTTCAATACTTGCACTGTGCCTTAAAACAAAAGAAGATAAAATAGCTAAGTTGGATGGCTTTCTTAATTAATACAAAACCTTCAGTGAAAAAGGAGATCTGAATCCATGTAAATCTCTTTTTTTATTTTTTTTTATTTTTCATACTTTATTTACATTTCAAATGTTTCCCCCTTGCCAGCTCTCCCCTTTGGAACCTCCCCATTTCCTCCCCTTCCCCCTGTCACTATGGGGGATATTCTCAAACCCACCCACCCACTCTCATCTTCCCTCCTTGGCATTCTCCTATACTGGGGGATCAAACACCCTCAGGCTAACAAGACCCTCCTCTGCCACATATGTGGCCAGCACCATGGGTCCCTCCATGTGTATTCTTTGGTTGGTGATTCAGTCTCCAGGAGTATCAGGGAGGTCAGGCCAGTGGACACTGTTGCTGCCTTTCTGGGGATGCAAACTCCCTCAGCTCCTTCAGTCCCTTCTCCAACTCCTCCATCTGGGACCTCACGCTCAGCCCTACTGTTGCTGCTAAGTGACTCCTGGGTATTTCAAACTTTTGGGCTAATAACCACTTAAGAGTGAGTGCATACCATGTTCATTCTTTTGTGACTGCATTACCTCACTCAGGATGATATGTTCAATTTCCATCCATTTGCCTAAGAATTTCATGAAGTCATTGTTTTTAATAGCTGAGTAGTATTCCATTGTGTAAATGTTCCACATTTTCTGTATCCATTCCTCTGTGGAGGGACATCTGGGCTGTTTCCAGCTTCTGGCTATTATAAATATGGCTGCTATGAACATAGTGGAACATGTGTCTTTATTACATGTTGGAGCATCTTCTGGGTATATGCCCAGGAGTGGAATAGCTGGGTCCTCAGGTAGTATTATGTTCATTTTTCTGAGGGTCTGCCAAACTGATTCCCAGAGAGGTTGTATCAGCTTGCATTCCCACCAGCAATAGAGGAGTGTTCCTCTTTCTCCACATCCTTGCCAACATCTGCTATCACCTGAGTTTTTGAACTTAGCCATTCTGACTGGTATGAGGTGAAATCTCAGGGTTGTTTTGATTTGCATTTCCCTGATGACTAAGGATGTCGAACATTTCTTTAGGGGCTTCTCAGCCATTCGAGATTCCTCAGTTGAGAATTCTCTGTTTAGCTCTGTTCCCCATTTTTTGATAGGGTTATTTGGATCTTTCGTGAGTTCTTTGTATACATTGGATATTAGCCCTCTATCAGACGTAGGATTGGTAAAGATCTTTTCCCAATCTGTAGGTTGCTGTTTTGTCCTATTTACAGTGTCCTTTGCCTTACAGAAGCTTTGTAATTTTATGAGGTCCCATCTGTCGATTCTTGATCTTAGAGCACAAGCCATTGGTGTTCTGTTCAAGAACTTTTCCCCTGTGCCCATGTGTTTGAGACTTTCCTCCACTTTCTCTTCTATTAGATTCAATGTATCTGGTTTTATATGGAGGTCCTTGATCCACGTGGACTTGAGCTTTGTACAGGGAGATAGGAATGGATCAGTTCTTTGGGGTGAAGCCTACTTGATCATGGTGAATGATCGTTTTGATGTGTTCTGGGATTTGGTTTGCAAGAATTTAATTGAGTATATTTGCATCAATATTCACAAGGGAATTTGGTCTCAAGTTTAATTTTATTGTTGGGTCTTTGTGGGGTTTTGGTAGCAGTGTAACTGTGGCCTCATAGAATGAATTGGGTAGTATTCCTTCCGTTTCTATTTTGTGGAATAGATTGAAGAGTATTGGTATTAGGTCTTCTTTGAAGTTCTGATAGAATTCTGAATCTGGTCCTCGGCTTTTTTTTGGTTGGGAGACTTTTAATGACAGCTTCTATTTCTTTAAGGGTTATGGGACTGTTTAGATGGTTTATCTGATCCTGATTTAACTTTGGTAATTGGTATCTGTCTAGAAACTTGTCCATTACCTCCAGATTTTCCAATTTTGTTGCGTATAGGCTTTTGTAGTAGGATCTGATGATTTTTTTAATTTCCTCAGGGTCTGTTGTTATATCTCCCTTTTCATTTCTAATTTTGTTAATTTACATACTGTCTCTGTGCCCTCTGGTTAGTCTGGCTAAGGGTTTGTCTATCTTGTTGACTTTCTCAAAGGATCAGCTCCTGGTTTTCTTGATTCTTTGTATAGTTCTTTTAGTTCCACATGGTTGATTTCAGCCCTTAATTTGATAATTTCCTTCCTTCTACTCCTCTTGGGTGTATTAGCTTCTTTTTGTTCTAGAACTTTCAGGTGTTCTGTTTAGCTGTTAGTATACGTTCTCTCCAGTTTCATTTTGGAGGCATTCAGAGCTATGAGTTTTCCTCTTAACCCTGCTTTTATTGTGTCCCATAGGTTTGAGTATGTTGTACTTTCATTTTCATTAAATTCTAGGAAGTCTTTAATTTCTTTCTTTATTTCTTCCTTGACCAAGTTATCATTGAGTAGAGCATTGTTCAGCTTCCATGTATATGTGGGGTTTCTGTTGTTGTTGTTGTTGCCATTGAAGACCAATCTTAATCCGTAGTGATCTGATGATCATGGGATTATTTCAATCTTCTTATATCTGTTGAGGTTTGTTTTGTGACCAATTATATGATCAATTTTGGAGAAGCTACCATGAGATGCTGAGAAGAATGTATATTCTTTTGATGTAGGATGAAATGTTCTATAGATATCTGTTAAACCCATTTGGTTCATAGCATCTGTTAGTTTCACTGTGTCTCTGTTTAGTTTGTTTCCAAGATCTGTCCATTGTTGATTGTGGGGTGTTAAAGTCTCCCATTATTTTTGTGTGAGGTGCAATGAGTGCTTTGAGCTTTAGTAAAGTTTCTTTTATAAATGTGGGAGCCCTTGCATTCGGGGCATAGATGTTCAGAATTGAGAGTTCTTCTTTGGTAGATTTTTCCTTTGATGAGTATGAAGTGTCCTTCCTTATCTTTTTTGATGAATATTTAGCTGAATGTCAACTTTATCCGATATTAGAATGGCTACTCCAGCCTGTTTCCTGGGGCCATTTGCCTGGAAAATTGTTTTCTAGCCCTTTACTCTGAAATAGTGTTTGTTGGAGGTGCGTTTCCTGAATGCAGCAAAATGCTGGGTCCTGTTTATGGATCTAGTCTGTCAGTCTATGTCTTTTTATTGGGAAATTGAGACCATTGATGTTAAGAGATATTAAAGAATAGTGATTGTTGTTTCCTGTTATTTTTGATGTTGTTTATGTGGCTATCTTCTTTTGACTTTGTTGAATGATTACTTTCTTGCTTTTTCTTGGGTGTAGTTTCCCTCCTTGAGTTGGTGTTTTCCATGTATTATTCTTTGTAGGGCTGGGTTTGTGGAAACATACTGTGCAAATTTGGATTTGTCATAGAATATTTTGGTTTCACCATCTATGATTATTGAGAGTTTTGCTGGGTATAGCAGCCTGGGCTGGCACTTGTCTTCTCTTAGAGTCTGTATGAGATCTGCCCAGGATCTTCTAGTTTTCATAGTCTCTCGTGAGAAGTCTGGTGTAATTCTGATAGGTCTGCCTTTATATGTTACTTGCCCTTTTTCCCTTCCTGCTTTTAATATTCTTTGTTTGTTTTGTGCATTTGGAGTTTTAAGTATTATGTGACAGGAGGAATTTCTTTTCTGGTCCAGTCTGTTTGGTGTTTTATTGGCTTCCTATATATTTATGTTCATCTCTTTCTTCAGGTTAGGGAAGTTTTCTTCTATAATTTTGTTGAAGATATTTACTGGTCCTTTAAGTTGGGAGTCTTCACTCTCTTCTATACCTATTATCCTCAGGTTCTGTCTTCTCATTGTATCCTGGATATCCTGGATGTTTTTGGATTTTGTGTATTCTTTGACTGTTGTGTCCATGTTTTCTATGGTATCTTCCACACCTGAGAGTCTCTCTTCCATCTCTTGTATTCTGTTGGTGATTCTTGTGTCTATGACTCATGATTTCTTTCCTATGTTCTCTAACTCCAGGGTTGTCTCCCTTTGTGATTTCTTTATTGTTTCTATTTCTGTTTTTAATTCCTGAATGGTTTTGTTCATTTGTTTGATTCTGTTTTCCTGTAATTCTTTAAGGGATTTTTGTGTGTCCTCTTTAAGGGCTTCCAGTTGTTTACTTGTGTTCTCTTGTATTTCTTTAAGGGAGTTATTTATTTCCTTCTTAAAATATTCTATCATCCTCTTGATAAGTGATTTTAAGCCTGAGTCTTCCTTTTCTGGTGTGTTGTGGTATCCAGGGATGGCTGTGGTGGGAGAGCTGGGTTCTGATGAAGCCAAGTAATCTTGGTTTCTGTTCCTTGTGTTCTTGCCCTTGCCTTTCACCATCTGGTTATTTCTGGTGTTGGCTGGTCTTTTTCTCTCTGACTGTGGCTTGTCTTTCCTGCTAGCCCAGTTGTCAATACTCCTTAGAGACCAGTTCTCTCTGAGAGGAATTTGAGTTTGGAGAGTTGTGGTACAGGATCAGTTCTGGGGTGCAGGCAGAAACAAGAAGGATATAATCCCCTGCTGACCCTTGTTTCCTGTGTCCTGATGACTCTGTCTGCTAGGTTCCCTCTTGGTCCACTGAATTTGAAAAGAAGTGGTGGTCTTGCCTGTGCTTAAAGGTGTGTTGGCACTAAGGTATACCAGCTCTTTCCTGGCACTATTTGAGTATGGACTCCTGTGTCACAGCATCTGCTCTCCAGCCACCAAAAGAAACCAGGTCCCTGTTCCTCAGTCCCTGTGACCTGGGAATTGCAAGTGGAACCCACTGATCAATCAGTCATGTCCCCACTCCTGGGAGGCTAGCTTTCTCCCAGGGCTATTTAGTTATGGAGCTGTGGGGGCCCAGGCAGAGGATTCCTGCCACAGATGTAAACCATTAGTCTCCTACCTCCCAGCTGTTCCTTAGTCCCTGGGTCTGGAGCCCTCCTCTTGCTGGCTTTTCCACACATGTGGGCAGCTCGCTTTCTCCTGGCACTGTTTGGCTATGGAGCCTTGTTGGACCAGGCAGAGGTCTCCTGCCATGGGTGGAAACCAGCAGGCTCTTACCTCCTGGCTGTTCCTCAGTCCCTGTGTCTGGAGTCCTCCTGTTGCTGGCTTTTCCACCCCATGTAAATCTCTTAAACTTCAGCCTTCTCCCTCCACAAAGACTTTTCTCACTCTGCTTCTGGCTCTTGCAGTCCCTGTTCTTTTCAGTCTCTCAGGTTTCCTGATCTTCCCCTCTGTTTCTTCAGTCTTCATCCTGGTCCTTAGCTCCATCCCAACTTTAGAACTGGAACTTCTTTTCCCTCTTGCCAAGCAATCCAAGCAGTCCATAATCTAAATTCAACATCTCAATCACAAGTTATTCTCAAACCTGGTGGCAGACTGAAATCCACACCATGGCCAAAGATTTCCGAACCACTCAAAAAGAGAGATGTATTGGACTACTGTGGACGACTAGGGTGCTTAGTTTCTTGATTTAAACTATTTAGCACATTATTAAAGAAAGATCAGGGAACGCCTAAACTTGGTTTGAAACAGGCAGCTAGTCAACATAATAAATTGTTTTCTAATTCCCATAGAAACAGTACCTCTTTCAGATAGTACTAAAGCCCCAGAAATAAGAGGTAGTTTTATTTTATGTGTGTTTTATACACTACATACATGCCTGGTACTCCTGAAGGCCAAAAAGATGATTTAAGCCCCCAGTACTAGAGTTACACATGGTTGTGAGTTGACAAGTGAGTGCTAGGAATTGAACTCAAATCCTCCAGAAGAGCAGCAAGAAGTCTTAACCACTAAGCAGTCTCTCCAGATCCGCAATAGGAAGTCTAAAATAGTCATTTCTGAAGTTTTTTTCTCTTGTATTGGCCTGGAAATAATATAGTCTGTTAATAAGGGAATAAGGAATCTTCCTCTCTAGCATTAGCAACTGGTTAAGACCTCCACCAACCTATGAGCTATACCCGGCCTTCTACATACCATTCAGAAGCATAAGATAGGTTGTCAGCTGAAATGTACCCACTTCATCCCTTAGCACAGCATTTTGAGGAGACACATGATTGACAAAGAGAAAACTTCACACCACAAACTTATGGCATTCCTGATTAAAGAACTTAAAAGAGTGCTGGAAAGATGGCCCAGTAGGTAAAGATGCTGATCAAAGCCTGTCAACCTAGGATCCATCACTGAAACCCATGTAATGAAAGGAGAGAACTCTTACAAGTTGTCCTCTGACCTCCACATGTGTCTCATAGCACATCCATATACATAATTGAGGACCTTCTCTTGATGCACAAGTTCATGTCTGTTCCATGGGTCACTTAACTCCCAACCTGCCTTTCTTCTCTGTCTTTCTATTCTCTCCATAACCTATTACAATGGAAGCTTTGACTCAATGACTGGTCACTTGCTCACCTGAAGTAGTTTTTCTTGTTCTTATTGACTGTGATGACCCATTAGACTATCTTGTGAGGCTTCCCTTGATTACCCTGTACTCTTCTGTCTCTAACTCGCATTTTCCCCTTGCCTCAGATTCCCTCAGTCCCCTGTGCCCTCTGGGGCCCAAGAACTATGAATGTGGGAGAAAGAATATGGAAAGCTAATGAAATTCTACAATACTTCTGCCTAAATTGCTCCAGTATTTCCTAAAACCCAAAGCAAGCCAAAGTTGCAGAATTCCTCATTCTTTGTCTCAGTCTTTCAGTATTCCTGTTGTTCTGGCAGAAAATAAAACCTGATGATTTTCATTTGGCTTCACAAACTTAAGGATCAAAAAATCAAATAGTGAAATCTTATTTCTTTGGTTTCTTTGACCTGAAACTTCACACAACTTGCAAGGATTCTCAATAAAACCTTCCTGTTTCACTAGAAACTTCAGTGTATCTCAAAAGTCATGTGAATCAATCTACTGCACAAAGGATACAAGAGAAATTGACCTTGGATAGAAGATTTCTAAGATGACAGAATGATACCACATTCCAATTTCATTTTCCTTTTTGCCCCAACCTTATTTCTTATTCATACCTTCTAATTCTTTCCCTATTTTTCTTTTCTTTTCTTATCTTGCTTCAGGTTTATTTTTAGAAACAGACAAGACACAAGCCATATGCAGGTGATAGCCAGGAAGGCTTTCTAGCCTGTTCTCATATTCAAAGATAGAGGCCTCTACTATGGGACCTTCATGGGGCCTGGGCACCTTTGGGAGCTTGAACTAGAGTGAGAGCCAGATAGAGCCATGGATTGGGTCTTGGGCTTTAGTGGGCAGAGCTTGTGATCCGTGTCAATATGGGCACAAACATACTTCAAAAGCTCGGGGTAAGCAATGAAGATGGCAAGTTGATGGAGCTTGAGGTTGATACCTTTTAGGATCGTGACCTAAACATTGTTGGACTTTACAAGAACCTAAATAGCCTCAGACCTTATATTCATGTTTTTCAAATTGTTTGCCTGCTTCTTCTTGGCAAAACTTGTGACTGGGATTTCTTGCTGTCATTTTTGAGACATCTTCAGAACTGGTTAGTATGATATGAATTTTGGATTTGTCTGTGTCTACATTGTAATGGATGGTTCCAAAATGCTTGGAAGGGGAAGGGGATAAAAACCTTCCTTTTGTGACAGTGTCTTACCATGTAAGTCAGGATAATCTTGGAACCCCTGTGTAGCACAGTCTTACCTGAAACTCTTGCTTTCACCTCTCGAATGCTAAGACTACAGGTACATACCTACACTCAGCATTGCTTTGTAACTTCTTTTCTTTTTCTTCCTCAATATCCACATTAATTTTTTTTCCTGGCTTAGACTTATTAGCCTAAAGTCACCTACAATTGTTGACTTTGTTCATTAGTTCCCCCACCCTTTTCTCATTCATTCTCCTTACACTTGATTTTTATTTGTTTGTTTTTTTTCTTTTTTGTTTGTTTGTTTGTTTGTTGTTATTTGGAAATTTTTGTATGTTTTTGTTTGTGTGTTGTTTTGTTTTGGAGATGGGACTCTGTTATGCATCTCAGTCTGCCTTGCTTGCTACCTCAGTGCTGAGATTGTATGTCTGCCCCACCAAGCCTGACATATCCTTCCTACCACCCCACCACCTTTTGAGTTAGGGTCCCACTCTGCAGAGTTAGATAAAACTTACTATCTAGACCAGGCTGATCTCAAAGTTATAGCAATCCACCTGCCTCTACCATTTGAATGCTGAGATCAAAGGCATATACCTCACCCCCAGCTACCACTTCTAAACAAATAGTTCTTCCCTACTCATATCTACTATGACTATCCCAATCTGTACCAAGGTCCCACTCAACATATCACACATTAGCCCATTATACCTGTAGCCTGGGACATTCTCAAAAGAAATATTTGTTTCCAGTGCTTCATCTATAGATGATATATATTGTAATGAAACCTATCAGAGGTTTACGGAGTGAATGTCACCTGGCCACTTTCAGAAAGGGGACACTACACTGATAAAATATTACAGGTTTT
Source organism: Rhynchomys soricoides (assembly GCA_019843965.1). NCBI lineage: Eukaryota > Metazoa > Chordata > Mammalia > Rodentia > Muridae > Rhynchomys > Rhynchomys soricoides. The sequence goes on from JADRCH010007366.1 coordinate 1,480,121, forward strand.
TGTTGTTTTTTTGTTTTGTTTTGTTTTGTTTTTACCTCAAACTTTGCCAGGTACTCCCCTTCATAATTGTGTATCCTCTGTTTACTTGTTTTTGCTTGGTTTGTTTTTTGCCATCAGCATATGAATAGAGCCATATTATTTCACCCATTGGAATTTAACGCAGGTCTTTAGGTCAGAAGCTGACCTTCTTACAAAGCAGAGCTATCTATGGTCAAGGGCAATCAACCACCTCTGCAAATATACATTCTTAGCAAGTGATAAGATGGAGGTGGCAAACAACCTTAGGTTGAATTCTGTATGCCAGTTTTCCCTGAAGAAGTAATCCTGCAGGTTTCTGTAAAAGCTTTTATGCAATGCTCATGTTTTCCTAGATGTCACTTGTCACTTGTACTGCCAACAGCATCTCCAAAAATGCTCAAACATTTTCTTGAGAAATGCTGGGAATCAAGAGCCAATCGTCTATCCTGGCCACCTATCTTGTACTCATCTGTGATCATTAATGCAATACATCCCTTCAAAGCTGTTGAATATGTTTTTATTGAATCAATTCAACTGTGAAGGCAAGTAATAAGTTTGCTAAGTTAATAATATGTCCATGACTTTCGGGATTATGTGATGATTTGTATATGCTTGCCCCAGGAAGTGACACTATTAAAAGTGTGGTCCTGTTGGAGTGGGTGTGGTCTTGTTGGAATAGGTGTGTCACTGAGGGTGTACACTTTAAGACCCTCATCCTAGCTGCCTGGAAGCAATATTCTGCTAGCAGCCTTCAGATGAAGATGTAGAACTCTCAGCTCCTCCTGTACTATGCCTGCCTAGATGCTGCCATGATCCCACCTTGATGATAGTCAACTGAACCTCTGAACCTATAAGCCAGCCTCAATTAAATGTTGTCCTTATAAGAATTGCCTTGGTCATGGGGTCTCTTCACAGCTGTACAACCCTAACTACGACAGTGACATTTCTGAGTACTTGGGAAGGACCCTTTTCCATAGATATCCCAATACAGTTATAGTCGTTAGGCCAGTCCTGCTCTAAGGGTCAGTTGTTTTCCCTCTGATAGGAATACCCTGTAAGTTCTATCATGTCTAACCAAGATGAGGATCATTGTTCTGTCTTCATAGATGACCCAATCTGTGATTAATGACAGAAGACCAACAACCCCACCAACTGTTTGTTCAGTCTCCTAAGGGAGCCCTGTCAACTGAGATTTTTGAAGCTTACACATCTTGTAATTTTGTTTTATCTCCTAACAAAGTTGGTCAAATTATTTTTATGAGACAAGAAGAGGAACCATGAAAGAATAAAAAATATCTTGTGTATAATGAATCTCTTTGTGTGTGTGTGTGTGTGTGTGTGTGTGTATGCAGGTGTGTTTGGATATCATATATACACTCTGTGTGTATGTGTGTGGACAGGATTTATTAGAATGACTTATGGGCAATGGTCCAGATTCTCCAACAATGACTGTCTATGAGCAGCAGGTTCAGGAATCCAGTAGTTGTTTAGTTCACCAGGCTGGATGTCTCAGCTGGTCTTCAGTATACACTGGAATCCCAAAGAAGTAGGCTTTGATGCCATTGAAGAAATAGACTTTCCAGCAAGGCAAGAACAAGCAGGAAGAAAGCAAAAGCTTCCTTCTTTCATGTGCTTATATTGGCTTCCAGCAGAAGGCATGGTCCAGATTAGAGGTGAGTTTTTTCACCACAAATATCTGGATTAAAGGCATGTTTTCCAGCTTCAAGATCTGAATTAAAGATGTGTCTTTCTACCTCAAAGATCGAAATTAGAAGCATATCTTTCCACTTCAGTTAAGCAAAAATCCCTCACAGGTGTGTATGTTATTTCCAAATGAAAACAATAACCAGATCATGATAATGGCTAAACATAATATAACTATTGCACATACAATTGCAAATGCATTCTATATTTAATCAGGTCATAATTATGCCTAAAAAGATATAACTATTCATTTTACAGCCCCAAACACAATACAAATTTAGAATAGATGACAGTGTCCCTTGAGGGTTATTCTTTTAGTATCTCAAACTTAAATATGATAACCATTTATATATCCAACTTACACATTCTAGGACTACGGAAATAATCATAAGATTGTTTGGGAACACACTGAACCTACTGTGAGTCAGAATTCAGCCAAAATTCTGTTAATCACCTGACCTTCATAAGCCTCTACTTTAACTACAGGGCCACAGTGTTTCTTGGAATCTCCCAGAATCAGCATTAACTTAGAACCAGCCTTCAACAGACCTTAGGAAATCTGATTGTTGACTTTCCCTCAGAATATAGTTACCCTTGTAAAAGGCCACAGATTCTAGTAGGGAAGGACTTGGAAAAGGCTAACAGTAAAACTTTTACATATTTGATGCTACCTTTATTGAAACTCCTTTCTCAAGGGAACCTTGCCTTCCATTTATTCAAGAGTTTATGGGTGTGCAAACTTGCTCAAGTCTGTAAATTGATTCATGGGCCAAGATTGCCTTACTTTCATTTGTTTGAAAAGTTTTTATACTTATACAGATCAAGCAAATTTCCGTAGGCTTTTTATCAGTTTCATGCCTGGAAACACCAAAGGTCCATACAAGTCATGCCACTATAAAATTCATGTTGCCTGTGCTGACCATTATGGGTTAAGCCATTATGGACATTGTTTTGTCTATGCTTCCCATTACAATAGCTATGATCATCTTGCCTATGGAAATTCATTACTGCCACCTGATCCCTGCTACTGCAGGGTCAAATTAAACCCATTGCTGTTGGTACAAGGATAATGGGTCATTTCTGTGACAGACCTGACTATTTTGTGGCTATGGAAGGGTCTTAGAACTTTGGGCTAGAAGAGGCTTGAGAGCTCAGTGGACTGTTCTGTCAGAGCCTTGAAGATGAGAATGTTGAGAGCAGTTCACACCTGTAGTCCTGACTTGTGAAGTTTTAGATGAAAGCTAAGACCGTAGTGAGACATTTGTGTGAAAAACTGCAGGGTCTGGTCAGCTGCAGGTAAAAAATCGGCTGTGGTTAATAAGAGACCAGACATACTAAAGTAAAACTTTTGCTCTGCTGGGACAATGGATGCTGGTCAGCTGGGGCTGAAGAATCAGCTGAGATTAAGAAGAGACCAGCATCACTGAGGTGAAGTCTTCTGGAACATGTTTCTTCAGGATAGGTACATAGAAGTTGTATTTCAGAGGCACACAAGGTTGTTGTACTTAATCTAGCAGGTGAAGTTGGTAGCACAAAGAATCAACCAGCTGGTGCTGGTTTTGAATACATGAATGAGTCATGAAGAACAACTAAGGCTAGGCACTGTTATAGGCCAGTAGAGGCCATTTCTGAAAGTGTAGCCTCTATAGCAGTTGAAGGTCCATGATTGATGTGGCTCTGGCTAAATTTATGTCAACTTGATACTAGCTAGAATCATCTGAAACGAGGGAACCCCAACTGAGAAAATTCCTCCATAAAATTCAGATGTAGGGCATTTTCTCAATTAATGATAAATGGGGGAGGGCTGAGTCATTGTGGGTACCTCCTTGAGCTGGTGGTTCTGGGTTCTATAGAAGAAGGGAGGTTGAACAAGCCATGATGAGCAAGCCAGTAAACAGCAGCCCTCCATGGCGTCTGAGCCAACTCTTGCCCTGTTTGAGTTCGTCCTGACTTCCTGTGATTATGAACAGCGATAAGGAAGTACAAGTCAAATAAGCCCTTTCATTCCCATCTTGCTTTTGTTCAGAGTGTTTCATGATAGCAATAGTAACCCAAACTAGGAAACCTTCCATGCCTCTTTCTGTGATCATTTGTGCACAACCTCATTTTGGAGGCTAATAGAATAGCTATCTTCATAAGCCTTAATAAATTGTCTGTTAGTTGTCTAATGTCAGTCAAGGCCCAAAGGATCTCTTGAGAGATAGAAGAATGGGAGAAAGAAGAAAAGTACAAGGAAGAGAAAAGCAGGGGAAAGTCTATGTGGGGTTAGAGAGGTGGATCAGCGTTTAAAAGCACTGGATGTTCTTCCAGAAGACCCAAGTTCAGTTCCCAGAACCAACACAGTGGCTTCACTGTAACTCCAGTTCCTGGGGAATCCAATGACCTCTTCTAGCCTCCATGTATCTGAATTCACGTGGCACACGCAGATACTCATAAAATAAAATAAATGAACATCTTTTTAAAAGTCTAATAAAAAATAAAGCCACGGCAAGAAAACCTAGAGCACACCCCACCTCTCTTGTTTTATAATAAAAAATGAACAGAGCATCAGTGAGTGTTTCACATGTAGTAGGTCCTGGCAATGGCCTCCCCAAATATAGCAAGAAAATAAAATGCTGTGGTCTTTCCCCCTCAAAAGTCCTCTGGCTCCTGAAGTAGTAAGATGAAACAAACGTCCAAAGGGCAGGATTTCTATTATTGAAATTCAGTCAGGGAAAGGGAGACTGAAAACTGCTATGACTATTTTTCTGGAACAATGGGCTCTTCTCAGACAGACCCCTACCCACTGGTCACTCCTTAACAAGGAATTCATGCATACAAATATGCCAGCAACCAATTTCAGAGCTGAGATATACCTGGATCTTACTCTGAAGTATGCTGGTGAGCTGGTTTGATCTCTTCCAGAGGCTTCAAACGTAAGCTATTCACAGGTTTTCATGTCCTGCCCAGCAGCATGGAAACACGAACTTACTTGCAAGTATTAAGCAGTTGCCCTGGACCACTCTCAGTGAATATGAAAGTGAACAACAATGAGTAATGATTAAAGAACTGATGAACTTTGTTTTTATGAACTTCTGCATTTATTTAGTCAGCAATGTGTTCTTCCAGAAATAGCTAAGTCAAACATTTTTACTACCTGAATAACTGGTGATTAACTTTAGAGACTTGATGTTCTAAGTATGGATCCAAGAGGTCAAAGGTCAGTAGGAAAGATGGATCCTGAAGGCCTATCATCCTGACTGATCAATGACCTCAGTCAAAATTCCATGTCTTCTTATAGGAACCACTGATGTATCCCTACCCATATACCCTGTTCTCTTTATTCTTGTTTTGATTCCAATGCTAGAAAAACAATCTCTTTTCATATTTAATTTTGAAATATAGCAGGTCAAACAGAGCACAGAGAAATGAAAGAGTTCATTAGAACAGTTGTATGGGGTGACTTCACTGGTCCAGCTTAACCAGTCAGATTTTGAAGCTATCATGATAATCTTCCATAAAGTGTACCTCAAAGACTAGGCCACATCTGACAAGAACCTTGTCTTCTGCCAGAAATGGGGTTTGTAAAAATATGTTTTGGCAGAGCACTTCCTATTGAAGTGACTTATTCAGGAAAGACTAGGTGGGGGAGTAATGCAAGCTGGAGTATATGATCTGTAATCCAAGCAGGGGACCAGACTTAGCTTGATCCTATGCAAAAGCTGTGAAACACAAACTGATCAGTGATTGTTTAAGGTCTACAGTAGGATGGTGGGGCATAAAGATTTCAGACATGTTGCTCAACAGAACCGAGCAACTAGAGAAAAAGAAGCTTGTTAGTTTTCAGCCATTCTAGGAGCTGGAACATGCAAAGACAAGTGAAAGAAATCCAAATCAGGCATCAACAACGACCGACACATACCTCATCACCTAAGACCTTTTCTTCTGAAAATCGTGCACAAGCAAACTTTTTCTATGTAAAGAGCTGGACAGTAAATAGCTTAAGTTTTTACAGGCCAAATGGTCTCCATTACAACCATTCAATCCTTGTTATAACACAAAAGCAGCAATGAACAATTTATTATAAGTTCAAAAGGCTGTGTCCTAATAAAAATTATATTTATAAGAGCAGGCAAAATGTACCTATCGTCTTTAAATATAGGGCCAAGGATATGCACATCTAAAGAGTCCCATCAAGATGTGTTCCACCCACCATTGACCTATCATTATCTGGGCTTTAGTCTCATCCTATAAAATATTCTGAAAAGTTGTTAAAACTGTGAGAAATATCTTTCTACTCAGACCATAGCCTTGTCTTCTTCTAACTTGAGATTTCTGGGGAAATTCCCATTTCTTTTGGTTTTATTGTTTCAATAGTCTGATAGCTTGAGAGACATGTGGCTCTTTAGAATATCTTTATTTGTGCCAGACCCATTACATGGCTCCATTAGAGAACCCTCCATTTACATGGCTTCTTGGGTTTAGAGACTGATAGTCCAAGTTCAGTATCATCTTCAACTCCTTCCCCACTATAATCAGAGAAATAATGTCTGACACAGAAAACATGGCAAGGGGGTCTCAGACCTTGACTCTGGGGAATCAATGTGAACAAGAATCTTCTGAGATTATGTCAAATTCAGTAACCTTGGGGTACTAACTTCTGGAATGTCAATCTCTCCTCCTTCTTGCCTACATGCAATTTCAGCACTCATCTTACAAATTTTGTACACATAATGCACTATAAGAATAGCACTAAAGATCTATTGAGGGAAAATGCTTTCTTCTCAAAAGAATGGAATCTGTGCTCTGCGTGGACACCTAACATTGTAGTTGAACCAAGTCAATAAACTGGTTAAGATGTTAGGGAGAGTTCTCCAGAGATGATCACTCAGGCACCAAGTACAGCCAATTGAAAGTCTTTATTCCAACTGGCTGGAACTAGATCTACATGTTCAGGGACCTGGGTACAGATTTGAATGTCTAGAACATAAAGTTTTGTAAAGGCCAGAGCCATATTCTGGCTTCTTGTCTGGCAGCTGCAGCGGGGCCTCACAGAAAGAAGCAGTCTGAAGTAAGCAGTTTTTTGTTTTTTGTTTTGTTTTGTTTTGGTTTTGTTTGATTGGGTTTTTTGTTTTGTTTTGTTGTTGTTGTTGTTTTTTTTAGTGAGTGCAGCATTCACGTCACATCTTGAAGACATTTCACAGCACTCTTCCCCTCCCTCCAACTATTAGATCAATTCTGTTCTCTTTTGCACAATTTCTAGGGCCTTGAAGGGGTGATACCCATGTCCCATTTAGGGCTTAGCACTGAACAGTCACTATTTCTTTATGTTTTGATCAGTTCTGAGTCTTTGCATTGACCACTTCCCATTGCAAGAAGGTTCTCTGACCCAGACTGAGAGCAGCACTAATCTAGGGATATAAACAGCCTTCAGAAGGCCATTTGATGCCATATCCACTCAGGAGAATGATAGTAGTAGGCTCACCTTAGAGTCTATCACCTCCTCAGTCAGGGGCTTTTGAGCAGTTTTACATTAGAAGCATGAATTCTCCCTGTGGGGCTTGCTTCAACTCCAATTTTTGTATTTTTAAGTCAGGGATTCTCCATGTAGTACTGGCTGTCCTGGAACTCACATGGAAGAACAGGCTGACCTCAAATTTAGAGATCTACCTGTTTCTGCCTCCTGAGTGCTGGGATTAAAGCTATATACCATAACATCCCCAATTGTTTTTTGTTATATTAAAAAATAGTTGTATGTGTATACTATTGTGAATGTGGATGTGGAGGCCAGTGGATAATCTCCACTGTTTATATCCCTTTGTTTACAATATACTTTCAATAAAAATTATTTATTTTTTCACTTGCCTATTTTTTCCTTTCTTATTTTGTTATTGGATATTTTATTTACATTTCAAATGTTATCCCCTTTCCCGATTCCCCCGACCCCCAGAAACTGCTATCTCACCTCCCATCCTGTAGTAAGCAGTTTTATTAGAAGTTAAAATAAGGGGTTAATTGGAGGTTGTTCCTAGGATAGAGTTGGGTTGTTTTGTGTGGGATTCTCCGTCAAAGAGATCAGACTCTAGTTTAACCTGGAATGGTCTCAGAAATAATACAAGATGGAGGAATCTGTGCGTTGTCTTGCCTGCTGACAAAGGAACCTCCCTAGGAAGGTAGGTTTATCCTAAGCCAAGCTATAGAGATAAGCAGAATTATTATTGTTTTCATAAGATACTGTTTTCATTCCTCAAATTTCTGTGCCCAGAAGAGTCCTATAAGCTTGCAGCAATGAAGTTCAGCTGGGTGTGCCCAGCTTTCTGAGTCCAGAAAGATAAGAGATTTCCCCTTTTTTTTTTCTGTCTCTTTCAGATGCTGGCCCGGACCTAACTGTGCTTTTTCTGATACATTGTACTTTCTCGCTCTTTGTCTAAAACCACCCTCCCTACTATGTGGCTACCTGCCACTGTATGGTGGACTTCCATGCCTATAATTCAACCAGGATGGTTTCTTCTTTCCGCCTTCCTCCTCTTCCACACACCTGCTGAGATTTACAGCTTGTGCTATGAGGATTTTTCCTTTAAGCTCCAATAAAATTGTCATTAAACTGGCATGGTGGCACACACCTTTAATCCCAGCACTGGACAGTCAGCAGCAAATGGAGCTCTATGAGGTTGAGGCTAGCCTGGTCACATAGCAAATTCCAAGCCATCTAGAGTTATATAGTAAAAGTTGTAATCAATCTTATATTTGAGTTTAAATGACTTTACTAATATGACTAGGAACTCCAAAGGGGGAACCCAATTTTCCAGGTATCATCTAGTGACTTCAAATGGATCTCCCAAAATTTTAGTAACAGGGATGGCTAAAGATCTCTCTCTCTCTCTCTCTCTCTCTCTCTCTCTCTCTCTCTCTCTCTGATTAGTTTATTTAGTTGGGTCTAGGAATTAAATTGACACAAAACAGATCAAGATCAGAAAGGCATAAGTTTTAGTTCACATGAACATAGTGATGTCTACAAGACAATTAAGACCCAAATAAATGGTCAAGGCAAAAAGCTCTTATAACTTTTACACAAAGAACAATGAATTTGTTAAGAGGGTAGTTTTGATTCAGAATAGCAAATTCTAGAGGCTATAAAACTATTGCATGATAAGATTATATTTACATGAACTCATTACAGCAGCAATTCTTCATAATAGATAGTTATCTATTTAACTTAGTATACAAAAGGCTTCCTTTTCACAGGAAATTTTATGGTTTCTATGGGTGAAAATGGGAAGAGGAATTAGTTCAAACCACCCTTTCAGCATCTGTAATTTTTCACATACCTTCAGCTAGGAAAAAAAAAATCATGTACTCTTACATGCTACATGTCTGGTAATGTGCTAGGTACTGAATATTAGAACAAAGAAAGCCAAACTGTCTTTACCTTCGGATAACTTCCTGAAAGTTAACTTTGGAAAACCCAGAAGAGCCAGCCCTAATCTTTGATCCCTTTAACTATGAGAATCAAAGTACAGGATAAAATGTCCTACAGCCAAAATGTGTGGCATTGTTACAAATAGAGTTTTGCCATGTAGATATGGTGGGTAAGCAAGGCAATGGCCATAGCCTTTGTTTTTTGGCAGACCTCTGGGACCTCCTTATCCAGTAACTCAGTGGGAAATATCTCATGCTTTGTATGGAAATTTTCATTTAATAACCAGTGACTTCTAGAAGTAACATTGTACACACATACAAGGTAATCCCATTCAAATTATTTTTTTTTAAGTTTTATTTTAAAATAAGCTTACTAACTAATAGGTTTTCATAAGACTTTTTCATAGGTCCCTTGTACATAATACAAATCTAATTCTAATTTTTGCTCACATAATTCACAATTGGCTCAAATAATAAAAAATATCTTGAAATGTCTCTAAGCAACCAAGTGAAAGACTTGTTTGATAAAAACATCAAGCCACTGTAGAAAGAAATTGAAGAAGATATCTGAAAGTGTAAAGATCTCCCATGCTCATGGATTAGTATGATTAACATAGTTTAAAATTACCATCCTACCAAAAGTGACATGCAGATTTGATAAACACACACACACACACACACACACACACACACACACCACTCACGGTCTCTGATTAGAAGATATACTACAAAGCTATAGAAATAAAATAATCTAAAAACCACATGGTATCAGGATAAAAACAGACATGTTGATCATTGGAATCAAATAAAAAACTCAGATAAAGCATATATTTAAGGACATCTGATTTTTTAGATTTTTTACTAAGAAACCAGAAATACAGGAAAAATTACAGCATTTTCAACAAATGATGCCCATCAAACTGAATGGGCTCTTGTAGAAGAATGAAAATGGATCCATACCTGTCACCCTGAACAAAACTCCACTCCAAATGAATCAAAGTCCTCAAAATGAAACCAGATACACTAAACATGACAGAAGAGAAACGTGGGGAAGTCTTGAACTCATTGGCACAGGAGAAGACTTTCTGAACAGAAAAATCATATTTCAGGCACTAAGATCAACAATTAATAAATGGGACCTTATGAAACTGAGATGCTTCTGTACTGCAAAAGGACACTATCATTCAGACAAAGCAGCAGCCTACAGAATGGGAAAAGATATTTTCCCAATTCCACATGTGATAAGGGGATAATATCTAAAATATATAAAAAATTCAAGAAACTAGATATTATGAAAAGAAATGAACCAATTAAAAAATACCATACCAATCTAAACAGAATTCTCAATGCAGTAAACTCAAGTGGCTGAGAAACACAGAAAGGTTCAACATTCTTAGCCTTCAGGGGAATGCAAGTCAAAATTACTTTGAGATTCCATCTTACACGTATCAAAATGGTTAAGAGCAATAACAGAAGTAACAGCTCATGATGGCAAGAATGTGGAGCAAGGGGAACACTTCTCCATTGCTGATGGGAGTGGAAACCCATACTGATACTGTGGAAATCACTGTGGCAGTTCCTCAGAAAATTCCACACTAATCTACTTCAAGATCCAACTCTTAGGCATATACCCAAAAGAACACTTCATTGAACCACAAAGACACTTGCTCAACTATGTTAATTACAGCTCTATTAATAATAGACAGAAATTAGAAACATCAGTGTGCCTCAACAGATGAATGGATAAGAAAATCTGATAATTTATACAGTAGAATATTAGTCCTGTTTTTTTTCTATTGAAAGACAGAAAACATACTTTAAGCTTTTCAAAATGACCCAAAGAAGGGCAGAATACTTAACAAAGATGATGAAACAGAAAGTGAAGATAGCCCTTTCAAGGCTGAAATGATGAAGCTCGCTATCAGGAAGAAAGATAGCCAGAATGTGAAGCCTTGCATTTAATTTTAAAACTAGGTTAGCCTATAGTAGGTAGCAGATTACTTTTGAAAAAAATCAATGAAGGGACTTGTTTGACTTTAAAGCTTCAATACAGATATAAGTTAAGCCAGAAACTCAGAAAAAACATCAAGCACAATTGCAGGTTTTAGTAACATCTTTCTCAATAACAACCTAAAATGTAAATGGTTTCAACTTACAAAAAAAGATATACAGTCTCCCTTATTAGATTTTAAAAAGAAAACTAGATCCAACTATTTGTTTCCAAGAAATACACCTCACTGATAGAGATACTCACAGACTGAAAGCTAAATGATGCAAAGCTGTCAAGCTAGTCTAGCTGTTCTGATAATTGATAAAGTAGGCTTCAAATCAAAATTAGTCAGACTAGATAAAGAAGAGCACTGCACATTAATAAGAAGAACAATTCATTGGGATGTAATAATTTTAAATACATATGCACCCAATGTTAGAGCTTCTGATTTCATTTTTTAAAAACCAAACTAATGGACATAGATGATCAGATAGGTTCTGACATAGTGAGTGATTTTAACATTTCACTCTCATCATAGATAGGTTCTTAAAACTGAAAATCAACAAAGAAACCTCAGAGATAAACTACACAATAGATCACATGAACTTAATAGATATGTTCAAAATATTCCAACCAAATACAGAATATACATTCTTCTCCATGAAACCTTCTCTATAATACCCTACATTATTGACAAAATATCAAATTTTAACAAATACAAATAATATAAGTTATATTATATAATACATTATATATCAGATCATATTGAAATAGAGCTGAAAATCAATAGCAAGAAAAACTATAAAAACTATACAAACTACACATGGAGAGTGACTAATATACCTCAAATGATCAGTGGGCTACTGAAGGAGAGAACTAAATATTTCTTAGACTCAAATAAAAATGAAAGCACAACTTACCACAACATTTAAGATACAGATAAAACAATTTTAACAGGAAAGTTTACAGCTATGAGTACTTTCATTAAAAAAAAAAAAAAAAACAGAACTTACATTCAAAGAATCTAAAATGGATGTATGATAAAATAATCCAAATGAAAAAACAATAGATGACAAGGAATACTAACAATTTAAAATCAACCAAATAGAGACTAAATAATAGTACATACAGTCAATGCATATTATTTTTGTGGGAGGGATTGATGAGTCGTGAGTAAACTAATGAAAAGAAAGAAGATCCACTCTGATGAATTGAGTGATGAAGAAGGTGGAGGTACCACAGAGTCCAGTGGAATCCAGAGAATAATGATGCAATACTTTGAAAACTTGTATTCTGAAACTGTGAGAAATCTGGAAGTGATGGACACATTTTAAAATACATATGCCCTATCAAAGTTAATCATTATGATATATATGGCTTAAACAGAATTATTAAAATCAAGGGAATGAAGCCATGATAAAAAAGTCTGTCAGACCTTATATCTTCCTTTGGCCTCTGCATAGACATGTACAGGCATACACAGCAACACATACACTATAAACACACACACACACACTTTCCTTTTGAGCAGTGAAAAGTCTAGGGCCAAACAGAATTACAGCTGCAGTGTACAAAACCTTTGAAGAGTTCACATCAATGTTTATCAAACTGTTTCATGAACTAGAAATGGAAGAAGAATTACCAAACTCATTCTATGAAGTAGAGTTAACTTTGCAAAAAGCAACTGGATTAAGGCTAAAATTAAATCTATAAACTAATTTCCCTGATAGACATATATGCAAAAGTTCTCATTACAATTCTGGAAAATGTAATTGAAGAATGCATTAAGAAAATCATCCATGTTAATCAAGTCAGTTTTATTCCAAGGAGGCAAGTTTGGTTCAACACACACGAATCAATTGTTTGTGACAGCGTGTAGACGTAACCCCAAAACACATAATCATCTCAACTGACGGAGCAGAGTCATTCAACAAATGCAACATCTTTTCATAATAAGAGCATGAAAGAAATGAAGAATGGAAGGACTATATTTCAACATAATATAGAATATATGCAACAAACCTATAGCCAACATTATATTAAATTGGGGAAATGGAAAGCATTTTCTTCTAAAATCTGGAATGAGACAAGGGTGCCCATTCTCTACACTACTATTCAGTTTAGTTCCTGAAGTCTCAGCTGGTACAATCAGTCAAGGAAAAGAAATAAAAGACATATAAATAGAAGAGAAAGAAGATGACTATCATTATTGTCAGATATTATGCCTTCTAATGACCTTACTAGAAAACTATTAGAATGGATATATGCTTTCAACAAAATAAAAGGTCACAAAATCAACATCCAAAAATAAATAGCATTTTTAATATATCAATACTGAACTTGCTGAGAAAAAAATCAGAGAAGCAGGGAAATTCCACCTATAAAAAGTTCAAACATAAATAATTTAACTAAGAATAAACCTAACCAAGAGGATGAAAAACTTCTACAATGGAGAACTTAAGATCCTGAAAAAAAAAAAAATCGAAAAATACATTAGATGATGCAAAGATCTTCTGTGCTCATAAATGGGCACAATTAATACTATGAAAGTGGCCATGTTACTAAAAGTTATCTACAGATTCAGTGCAATCTCCATTAAAGTCTTAATGACATTCTTCCAGAATTAGAAAAAAAAATCCTAAAGTTCTTATGGAAGCATAAAAGATCCCAACCAACCAAGGCAATGCTTAGAAGGAAGTACAAATCCAGAGGTATAACAATACCAAATTATATTACACAGTCACCGTAACAAGGTCACCAAGGTCCTGGCACAGACAGACATGTAGACAATGGAATAAAATAAATAACTCAGAAATAGGCCCACACAAATAAGGACATCGAATTTTTGATAAAATTATTTATTTTCTTTTCCCCTTGCTACAATCAAATATGTTCCTGTTTTGTTTTGTTTTTTCAAGTTGACACAAGCTAAAGTAATTTGGGAAGAGGGAGTCTCAACTGAGAATATGCCCCCACCAGATTAGCCTATTAGCTAACTGTGATGCATTTGCTTGATTGGTGATTAATATGGGAGGTTCTAACCTACTGTGTGTGGTGCCACTCCTAGGTAGTTAGTCCTGGGTTCTCTAAGAATGCTGGATAACCAAGCCATAGAGAGTAACCCAGTAGGCAGCATTTTTCCATGGCTTCTGCTTCAGTTCCTGCTTCCTGGTTTCTGCCTTTAGTTTCTGTCCTAGCTCAGTGATGGAATGTGGTTGTGAGTGATAAGGTAAAATAAATCTTTCCCTTACCAAGGTGCTTTCGGTCATGGTATTTTATTACAAATGAAACCCTGAGACAAATACTTAGACAAAAGTGACTCCAGGAATAAAGAGAATTTTTTTTCTACTTATGGTTCAAGAGTATAGTCTATAGTGAGAAAGAAGCAAAGGCATTAGTATCTTGACGGTCACATTTCATTCATAATTAGGAGGCAGAGAGTAATGGATGCATGCTAGTGCTCAGCTCACTTTATATAACCCAGTATTCCCACCAGGAGTCCATACTGCTCTTGCAGAAGACCCAAATTCAGTTCCCAGCACCCACACTGACTGCTATGTTACAACTGCCTGCAATTCCAGCTCTGGGGAACTGCATACAGTGTTCAGGTCCGCACTCAGACAAGAGGAAGGTTTTGCCATCCTTCACTGGAGGAAGGCATGGCCACTCCCATGAGTTTGAGGCATTGGAGTCCTTGACATGGCTATGCCCATGTCAACAACACACATCCTCTCTGAACTTTACTCTTTCCCTACACAGTTCAAATCCCATGGCTTCTGCCTCAGTTTCATAATCTTATATATTGCCTACAGAAGTCCTACCTATGGTATGGTTGATACTTTTGAGATGTTACTATTTGTGTGTCCCCTGTTACCTGTAAACACCACTGCTTTCTCCATCTGAACGATGTGGAAACAAAGATTCAAGCTATGTCTGACATACCACATAATTCGTGTTAGTCCTAGTCTCATTAACTTAAATGGATGCCCTTGTGAGCTACCCACCAGAGCCAAATTAGTTTCTACTAAAGCTCCTTCCCCAAAGCCACATGGCTAGCATTCCACCACAAGTGAGGAAAGATTATAAAGATGAAGCAAGGAGAGGAGGTATGGGACTATGAAACTGTCACCTTGGATCTTTGCACATGTATAAACCAACAATGTGACCCACTCCATGGTATGGGTAAGAGGAAGGCTCTGTAGATATGAGAGAGAGAAAGAACAGCCAGAGGTGTCTAGAAGAGTCCTGAAGAGAGAAAGAAAGTAGACATAACAAAGCCTGTAGATTGGATCTGGTCAGAGATATCTACAAGAGAAAACAAAATAGCAAGGGAGAGACAAAAGAAAAAGCATAGTGAGAGAAGTAGGAGGGGAGGGAGGGTAATAGTGGGGGGTGGTTATGGAAAATGGGTAGTTAAAGGAAGGAAACTGAGCTGGAGGGAGTTTAGGGCAGGGGAAACAGTGAGAAGAGCTGAAGTGTGTAACAGTTATTTGTGGTGCTGAGGGACCCTGGAGGCCAGAATGTGCTTTGATATGCTAACACTATGGGCAGCTATTTGTTCCTTCAGCCAGAGGTAAGAAAAGTAACTCCCTTACTGCAGGCAAATGGATGGAACTTGAAAATATCATCCTGAGTGAGGTAATGCAGTCACAAAAGAATGAACATGGTATGTACTCACTGATAAGCGGATATTAGCCCAAAAGTTCGGAGTACGCAAGAGTCACTTCACAGCAACTGTAGGGCTGAGAGTGAGGTCCCAGGTGGAGGGGTTGAAGAAGGGACTGAAGGAGCTGAGGGAGACTGCATCCCCAGGGAGGCAGCAGCAGTGGCAACTGGCCTGACCTCCTGATGTTCCCCGAGACTGGACCACCAACCAAAAAATACGCATGGAGGGATCCATGGTACTGGTCACATATGTGGCAGAGGAGAGCCATGTTGGCCATCAGTGGGAGGAGAGGCCCTTGGGGTTGAGGGTGTTAGATGCCCCAGTATAGAGGAATGCCAAGGAGGGAAGATGAGAGTGGGTGGGTGGGTAGGTGGGGGAATACCCTCATAGAGGCAGGGGAGGGGGAGGGGATAGAGGGTATCCAAAGGGGAGACCTGGAAAGGAGAAAACATTTGAAATGTAAATAAAGTATCAAAAATAAAAGAATAAAATAAAATAAAAAAGAAAAGTAATTCCTTTTGGTAAATGAGAACCACTTTCACAATGAGAACCTGAGGAATGCTGGCTTTTATCAAAATGCCAAAAATTATTCTACAATACAGCTTGCACTCGTTTCTGCATATTTGGACTGCCTTTTAGAAGAGAGTTAGAATTAATGTTTCCTTTGGGCCTGACAGTACACACTTGGGTTCTTGAGAATTGAGCTGAATGTGCTATCACAGGTAGGGAATTTGGAATCAAAGTTCATGCTAACCTGGAAAGAATGGGGGAAATTCTCCAAGGAATTAGTAGCAACAGCAAAGGGGTATTAGCATATGTTTATGGAAGAGTATATTGGAAAGGAGAGCATATGGGAGAAGTCATCAGAAGACTGCTAAAAAGAAATGGCTAAGTTTTCACTTAGTGAGGTATCTCTGTAGATACCAAGTCATTTAGAAAAGCATTCTCAAGGCACAGCCATTCAGCTCCCTGATGTGTGATCTCTTTTCTAAAGCACCATGACTGCCAAATGTTGTCATTCACTTATGAGTCCAGAGTTCACAGGACAGGGCATTTGCTGAACTCAAATTGAAGACGCTTGTAGCCTTAAGGATTCATTTAGTGTGTTCCTGCTGGCTCCTCTCCTGAAGCAAACAGACAGACAAATCATTTCTCTATCTGCTATACCATTGGGGGGTGGGGATGTTGCCTGAGTATTGAGAATCCTCCTAAGACTCCATGCCCTCAAGAAAGATAGGAAGGACACTGGTGAGCTCACCACTGTATAAACTAATGACATGATCCCTCAATGGTATGGAGAAAGTTTGTATTGTAGAGTTGAAAGAGAACAGCCAGAGGCATCTGTAACAATGCAGAGCAGAGAGAAAAGTAATCTGGTCGTGGCCAGCATACTGGACCTAGCCATGAAAGAAACAGAGAGGTGGAGGGTTATAAGGAGAAAGATTAGCTCCTTAGCTGCAGGAGAGGGAAGCCTAAGAACTGGAAGGAGTTTATGGTAAGGGAGGAGGTGAGAAAAGCTAAGATGCTAGATAGCATGGGCATTGAGATTTGTAGCAGGCATTTGTGATACTCAAGGAGACTAGAGGCCAGCATGGGTTTGATATGCTTATAGGGACCACAAATAGACATTTGCCCCTTCTGCAGGTTTTAGCTTTTTTGTTTCTTGTTTTTGTTTGTTTATTTGTTTGTTTTTTAATTTGGGAAAATGGGATTTTTATTGGACCTGACAACCACCAGGAGGATTGAAAAACCCTAGATCACAGCCTGAAATTTTGTTTATAGAGTGAAAATACCCTCTGCTCCAGTTGGCCTCTGACTCAATCATTATCTTGGATGGGACAGAGCCTCCTGTATAAATCCTCAAGTCACAGCCATCCTACTACTGTAGTTTTGACAAATGGTCATGGTATTTATACCCATAGATACGGCTGCTGTTCTCAGTCTTAGAGAGGCTTCTGTTTGCTGTGGGCAAGAATAAACGCAGAGACTCATTACTAGTCAATATAATGGGAATAAATGACTTTTGGGTGCTCAATCCTAAGTGGAACATCTATCTCATGCCCTCCAAGGCCTAGGGAATGTAGAACAAGAAGAAAAACCGTAAGAACTGGAGGATGAGAAAGAGTGCTGTAATATGCTGTCTTCTGCATCTGACATTAGTGCTACACCCATGAACTTCCAGCAGATGTGGCTATCTGCAGAAGACCTACACAAGACTGGGCTCATTGACATTCTATCATGAATATGGAAGGGGCATTTAAGGCCCCACTCCTCCTTCAGGAGAAAAGGATTGCTGGGGAAGGAACATTAATTTTCCTCAGTGGTGTTGCCACTGGTACATTGCTTCCCTCCAAGCAATTAACCTCCATCCATGTTCATGCAGGCAACCCTATTAAATGCAGTCAGCCACAAAAACAAAAGGACTAAAAGTGCAAATGAGGAAAAGACTTTCCATGGGAGATGGAATTGGATAAGAGAGGATAATGAAGAGGATACTATAATAAAAACATTAAATGTACATAAAATCATGAAGGGCTAGGTTTTTAATTCAAAAATTAAGGGTAAATGAAATTTAGCTGTTTGTTTAATGTCACAGAAACTGCTGAAGAAGAACCTCAACCTTTTGATTCATGACATGATAAATTAAATAATTCGATCACGTTCTCTTGCCTTATAAATGCAGTACATGGTTTTCTGATTTAGTGTTTGTTTTATGGTTTTCTGAACATTAAAGAATGATGATTCGCTTCAGACTAAAAGTGACTGCAGATACTGCTATGGTTAGCTGGTTGTCCATCCAATTTCCATCTAGATGATCACTCTCTTTGGCTATACAATATAACAAAACTCATTTATGATTTCTAGAGACTGTGATATCAACACCTTATGAAAAACTATTATTATTTCTATAACACACATGAAGAAAAATGATAAGCAAAAAAAATGATTCAGCAATAAAATTGGACACCTCAATATTTAAGCTTGTATAATTGCCAGAATAATTGAAAAATCAGCAAACATGTAGAAGACCTGATGATAAATGTAAATATATTTACATATTTTTTACATATATGCAGAATTACTTCACCAAATACCCTAGTATAGCCATATAATTTTCTCCTAATATGAGTCCTTTTACAAGATAGATCATATTTTAATACATAATACTAGTGCCCCAATAGGGAAGGCTTGAAATCATATATATAAATTTACATAAATATTCTTTCCAATATTTTTTAATTTTGCATAAGAATTATAACTGTTACATTTTAGATATTATAAGGAATCTGAAGATAATTTGAAATATACAAAAGGATGTGTGCATGGGTTCTACCATTTTTCTATGTTATGCTTATTTTATGTAAAGGTCTTGAGTATCTGTGGATTGCAGTATCTGGAGGCATTCCTGGAACCAATCTTCTATGTACTGGGGGACAGCTCTATTTGTATTCTAACTTCCAAAGCTAAGTATGTTCCCTGAAATGGATGCATATAGGAGTTTTGTCATTTTCTAGCAGACATGGAATATATATATATATATATCTTCAAATGGTGTCAAGTTGATTCAAACCAAGCCATTCTCATGTTCATTCATTTAGTTGATTTAGACAGCCAGCTATTTTTGAGTTTCCACTATATACCAGGCAATTTCCTAAGCACTCTATAAAACTCAGATAGTATGAGTAAATAACAGTGAAACATTTTGCATATCTCACAAGTGCAAAGTGGTAGAATCTATCATAGGGCTTTTTTTTCTTTTTCATTAATTTATTTATTTAGTTTACATCCTGATTACAGTCTCCTTCCCTCCTCTCCTCCAGGTACCACCCCCTATCTCCTTCCCACCCTGGATACTAACCCCCTCCTGCACACCAAGACTTATCAGGACTAAGCACATTCTCTCCCACTGAGTTTAGACAAGACAATCCAGCTAAGGAAAAGGGGTCCACAGGCAGGCAACAAAGTCTGAATCGAGACTTATTTATTTATTTATTTAATTTACTTATTTATTCATAGAACTTCTTTTTTAGGGCTGCAAACGAATAAAAAGGACATACAGAGACATTTCCAAATATAATACTCTGGGATACATGCCCACTACTACCATGGGGTATACTTAGTAAAGCCACAGCAACACCTAGAAAAGATTTGTCAGCCAAAAGAAAAAGTCCAAATTATAGCTCCTTTAAGTGAAACATTTTAAAAGCGTATTTAATATACATACCACCCCCACGAACCATTTGAAAGGTACATTTATGAATCTTATTAACATGCAAACATAATTTGTGATATTCTGCCTAAAATAAGACAGCTGACAAATGTTGCCTCCCAAATAATTAGATATTGAAAGTACTAAAAGCTGTCAGGACAGAGCACCATGGCTTTAGAAACCAATCAATAAAATTTTATTTCTTTCCTCAACAATTTGGTTTTTTTCTCCATTAACAAAGGAAATACAGAAATGGAATCATTTATTCCATCAACCTTTTACCAGCAGCTGTGCTGTTAGTAGGAATGCAAAGGCACACAAAATAGACAAGAACTCAGCATCACTGAACTTCAAACTCAGCAGAGAGGCATAAACAAAATAGATGTTTCAAAAATTTCTTCCAAGGGCAATAAGTGCTAAGAAAGAGCATATAGTCCTGAAATCCCTACATTTCAAAAATAAATAAATAGATAGATAGATAGACAGTTAGTTAGATAGATAGATAGACAGACAGACAGACAGATAGATAGATAGATTTAAAAAAAAAAAAAAAAAAACACCATTTTCATGCCCAGGATTATGTTCTTATTTATCACACACGGAAGCAATGTCATGTGCATCTTGATGAGCAAGTTCTAAACTTGGATTCCTTTGAGTTTAAACTCCAGCTTTACTGTTTAAAACCAACAAGAACCTGACTACAGGGAAGTCAATAAGTCCCTTTTCCTCAACTTGAACTGACTTGGTAGTGACTTTGAGGCTAATAAATTGATCCATGGAAAAGAATACTGCTTAAAACACAATAAATGCCTATAATTTTATGAACCATGGGTCATTTTAGGTAATTTTCAAATATTTTTCAGTTCCTTGCTCCCATGGCATTATGAAAGGTGACTGGGGCACATATTTTCTCCACATACTTATTCAGCCATTGATTTGTATCTTTGATATATTTTTTTTTATATTTTTACCAAAATGAAAGAGAATACAGGATCTGGATACTTTCAGTAAATGACTTTGGTGCACTTGGATTTTACTCACTCCAGGTACTTGAGAGTCTGAGTCTTCACTCTAACACTCCAGCCCCATTTCCATCCTCCAACCCTGCTTCTTCACAAAGGCAAAGTAGACTGATATTAGGTTCAATTCTGTACATTAAGCTAACTTTTGGGCTGATATGAGAGCAGCCAGAATGACATTATCAGAGCTTTGAGTACAGTCATGAGATGTTACTGAGAGCACTTGGTTCCTCTTAGTTTTCTGGGTGGTTTGGTTACTTGTTTTAGAACAAGAAGTTTGGGCTCTGAAGCAGTTCCTTGGATCTTAGACAGAATGGCGATCCTTTGATACATGGAGCTAGAATTTACCATTGTAAAAAATGAAAGTATGAAGCAAATACATATTCACCTTACAAACAAAGATGGGGTGTGCCATTCTTTCATTTGTCACGTTTTCTTCATGCCAATGATAACAATGATATTTACTTTTTCATCTTTAGCCCTCTATCTTTCTGTTTTAAATTCCTTTAGATGGAACTGTTCATTTATAAACTTTCACATAACTTAAGCATCTCATATAGTTTTTTAAAATGTGTGCAGGAGCCAACAATGACCAGCACAGGACATTGGATATGCTGGAAGTGTAGTTACAGAGTATTGTGAACTGTAATGTTGGTTCTGGAAACTCAGCATGTGTCTTCAACAAGAACAGAAGAGTTCTTAACTGCTGAGCCATCTCTCCACGACCTCATATAGCTCTTAATGAATGGATATAATTTCAACTTCTTGGGATTATTATTAACTTAAAATCTATTTCTTGATTTAAACAACTAGAATCATTTGTTTGAAATAACCTTTGGAACATAGCATAATTTTTTTTTCTGTATCATACACTACCTACAACCTGCCCATGTTCCCTTGTCCCTAATTAAAACTCATTGACATCAGTTCCTTCTTCTACCTGCTGATAGGTCAGCTTCTTGGACACAGTCTCTAATAAAATGACCCACAATGAGTATACATAGATAACCTGACTACCTATGTTCTACATTGGCTTCTACAGTTCCCTTACAAAGAAGCTCTTCTTCAATCACACTGGTAACATAGGATTTATGAACTCTTTTCTTACCTGTCTTACTGTCCCAAGCCTTATTAACTGTTTCTACTAAAACTGTCTCATGATCTATTTTTTGTAGAACATAAACTAGAAAGCCTTTTCACAGTGAAGGTTTTCTCTAAAAACAAGGAGCACATACCTCTTCAGAGGTCCCAATTCCCCAGGCAAAATTAATACATGAAAATAGATTTTGAATATTTTCTGATTTTTGAATATTTATATAAGTATAATGGGCTATCTTAGGGATGGAATCTGTAAGAAATAATTTGTTATAGTCCAGTTTCAATACAAGGTTCACTTAAAGTTCATCAAAGTTATAAGTAACAGGAGTTGCTAGGTCCCATTCTCCTGTAGTTGGCAGCTAGAGCCTACTTGCTCAGAAATCGAAGAATTGAAAAGTTTCAGGTAGTTTGTTTTGTAACACTGGACCTATGATCAGAAGAGA
This sequence comes from Rhynchomys soricoides, assembly GCA_019843965.1. NCBI lineage: Eukaryota > Metazoa > Chordata > Mammalia > Rodentia > Muridae > Rhynchomys > Rhynchomys soricoides. The sequence continues at coordinate 1,502,667 of JADRCH010007366.1, forward strand.
GAACAGTCTCAAGCCCCAAGTCATTCATTAGATAAGGCTCTCTGTCTTAAATCAATGGGATGGGAAATTCAGGTAGGAGACAAGTCTTGGCTCATGGAAATAGAAGACAGGAATTTGTCATAACCAGCAGTCTTGAAAAACCACTGTCTTGAACCAGACAATTTTGCCTTTTCTCTATGCTGGCATCCCTTTACACAGAACTGTATATTAAACACTGTTTCTTTTTCACTAGTCTCTTGATTTTTTTTATCTTATATATCACAGACTTAAGCTTAATAATCAAATTCACTTATGCTTCATATACACCTTATACATAGAGCTTGAAGAAAATTGTATACAACATTTTTAGTTCACCTGCATTTTATATCATATAAGATTAGGTGTGGAATTTTCTCATTAGGTTAGGAGATTGGTACTTGTCTTAGTCAGGGTTTCTATTCCTGCACAAACATCATGACCAAGACGCAAGTTGGGGAGGAAAGGGTTTATTCAGCTTACACTTCCACACTGCTGTTCATCACTCATGGAAGTCAGGACTGGAACTCAAGCAGGTCAGGGATCAAGAGATGATGCAGAGGCCATGGTGGTATTTTCCTTACTCGCTTGCTTCCCCTGGCTTGCTCAGCTTGCTTTCTTATAGAACCCAAGACTACCAGCCCAAGGATGGCACCACACACAAGGGGTCCTCCCTCCTTGATGACTAATTGATGACAGCTGGATCTCATGGAGACATTTTCTCAACTGAAATTTCTTTCTCTGTGATAACTCCAGCTTGTGTCAAGTTAACACATAAAACTAGCCAGTACAATTGACCCCTTGTCAACTTGACACACAAACACATCACTATTAAGCCTCAATCCTTACTTTCTTATTCATCCCCAAGATCTAAATAACTTTAAAAGTTCCAGTCTTTGCAAATTCTTACATATTAAAATTTCAATCCCTTTAAAGCATCCAATCTCTTAAAATTCAAAGTCTTTTCACAATTAAAAGTTTCTTAACTGTGGGCTCCACTAAAATATCTTCTTTCTTCAAGAGGGAAAAATATCAGGGCACAGTCACAATCAAAAGCAAAATCAAATTCCAACCATCCAACGTCTGGGATCCACTCATGATCTTCTGGATTCCTCCACAGGCCTGGGTCACTTCTCCAGCTCTGCCCTTTGTAGCACACACCTTGTCCTCTAGGCTGCAGATGCTTGTACTCCACTGCTGCTGCTGTTCTTGGTGGTCATCTCATGGTACTAGCATCTCCAACACACTGCTGTCTTCCACTGTAACTAGACTTCACCAATAGCCTCTCATAGGCTCTCTTCATGATGCCAAGCCTCAACTCCTTTGCATGACCCCTTCAGTCCTGGGCCATCAACTACAACTGAGGCTATACCTTCACCAATGACCTTCCGCAGACTCTCACTGTGCCAAGCCTCAGCTGCTCTTCATCACCCCTTCATGCCTTCAAAACCAGTACCACCTGGGTGACTCTTACACATTACAAATCCAGTCACAGCACAAGGTACAACCTTGGTGATCTCTGGAACACAGCCTCTGTGCTCTCAGAAAACACTTCTCAGAAGATTTCACTTCAATGATGCTGGTCTCTTCATAATCACTGCGAATTTCTTAGCTCTAGCTAACCAGCACCAATAGTCCCAGTAATGCAAAGTTTTCTCTTTAGTAGTTCTGGTATCTTGTTAATCACAGCTGATTCTTCAGCTCCAGCTAACCAAACCACAGAATCTTCTCAATCAAAATAGCAACAGCCCTGATAAGAGTCTTTAATCTTTCCTCTGAAATTTCACAAGCCAGGCCTCCATCTTCTACACTGTTCTCATCATTATCTTCCAAGCTCCTACAGAACATCCCACAGAGAATGGCTCTTCTAGCCCAAGGTTCCAAAGTACTTTCACAGTCCTCCCCAAAACATGGTCAGGTTGTCACAGGAATACCCCACTATACTGGTACCAATTTGTCTTAGTCAGGGTTTCTATTCCTGCACAAACATCATAACCAAGAAGCAAGCTGGGGAGGAAAGGTTTTATTGAGCTTACACTTCCACACTGCTGTTCATCACTAATGGAAGTCAGGACTGGAACTCAAATAGGTCAGGGATCAGGAGCTGTTGCAGAGGCCCTGGGGGAATGCTGCTTACTGGCTTGCTTCTCCTGGCTTGCTCAGCCTGCTCTCTTATAGAACCCAAGACTACCAGCCCACAGATGGTACCACCCACAAAGGGCTCTCCCCCTTTGATCACTAATTGAGAAAATGCCTTACAGCTGGATCTCATGGAGGCATTTTCTCAACTGAAACTCCTTTCTCTGTGGTAACTCCAGCTTGTGTCAAGTTGACACATAAAACCAGCCAGTACAGTACTCAAACTGGACCATTCCCAGTTTTCAGATGAGGGTTGTTCAGCCTATACAAGTTCCTCAAACACCGCCGGGCTTTTAGTTCAACACAGACCTACTACTTCCGTTATAAATTTAGAACTATCTTCCTATATACAGAGGACCTCTTTTCTTTCAGAATTTCTCTTGGCTTGTATGCCCCATTTCTATGATTCTCTAACTCTTATAAATTCCTCAACCGTCATAATGGAAAGGCTATATTATAATTTGTGCTTTATTAGCCAGTGATCTCATCTCATTCTAAAATCTATGATGGCTGAGAACATATCTATCTTGTTTATCATTTATAAAATTATTATATACTTAAAATGAGCATAGTGAGTTGAATGGTGGTTCCCAAAATAATATACCAGTGACCTAATCACCACAATCTATGAATGCTATCCTCTTTAGAAAAGTGATCTTTTTTAGATGTACTTTGTTAAAGCTTTTAAGATGTGGAGATGAGTGTACTTTATCCAAGAGAGTTCAAGTCCAATGTTAAGTACTTCCATAAGAAACATATGGAGGAAAGGTAACATGATCAAAGAAGTGGAAACTGGAGCAGCCACAGACTAAAGAAGGCTTGGGCCCACCAGAAACTAGAAGAGGCAAGGAACATGTTCTCCCATAGAACTTTCTAGAGGAATGTGACCCTGCCAACACCTTGACTAAGTTCAGACTTCTGGCCCCTTAAACTCTAAGGAAATAAATCCCTGCTGTTTGCCAATGGATAGTATTTGGACATCTGCAATGTGTTTCTAGAACCTCCTAGGAGATTACAGAATCATGATATTTAAGAGATGATAGATTTTGTGAACCCCATTTGCTTCAACTTCCTACTAATACAGGAATCCACTTTCCAGAGATGCTGCCCTGTGGACATTCTATTTTTTATTTTTTATTTTTTTTGCGTTCCCATAATGAATGCTGTAACCTTTCCTACTATAGCCTTTATCCCTTGTGGATGACTTTCACTGTAGAGTTCTCATCTTCACTGAGTACTAATTTGCTTATTAAGGCTTCCATTTCATTATCAAACTTCTACACCAGTATCATAAAAATAAGTCCAATTCTTTCTTCATAAAACAAAATATTAAATCCTTGAGGTCACCGGATTCGTTCCCTGACTAATTTTTTTTTTTTTTTAATCCAGAGATTAACTAAGATTAGCTTCCAGATGCTAAGGTGATGTCTGAACCTCAATATGACTTCCTGCTCTAAACACGGTCTTATTCACATCATTGAGAATAGAATGCAATATACACAGAGCTCAAGTGGAATTAGTAGAATCAATACCTTCTTTGTTCTGGGATTAAATCTTGTGTCCTAGAACTACGCCCACATTATACAAAATTATGTCAATTGACTGATTTACTGTGACATTCTTGGAAACTGAAACCTAAGCATAATATAAAATTTATAAAATGTGGTTGGTTTTGGAGTCTGTGAGTAGTTTTATTTACCTTTGGAAATTGCTCCCTGTTTGTTTCTGCAAATTGTTTCAGGTTGACAAACCATTGTTTAATCCTGCTCTATCTGACATATTTACTTGCTGTAGATACCTCCTATACCCATGCTTACTAGGGCTTGACAATTACTCATACATTCTTATTCCAGCTATTGTTCCTTGCTTTTGGTGCTTATCATATCACAAGCAATTATTGACATTGAACTTCCATCTCTGAAATAACTTTGATTTTCTTTTATTCCATTATGTTACAAACTGACAGGTACTCAAAATTATTGAAACATGTTAGGATGTACATAATTAAATTGTGCCTAGAACTTTAGGAGATCTAGAAAGAGAAGCAAATTTTTAAAAACATTGTTAAGTTTATTTTTAATTATATGCATATGTGTGTGGGTTTGTGCACATGAGCACAGTGCCCACAGAGGCCAGAAAGGAGTTTTAGACCTCCAAGAGCTGGAATTACAGGCAGTTATAAGCCACCCAACAAATTTACTTGGAACCAAGTTCTGATCCTCTGAATGAGCAGTATGAACTTCACTCAGTGTGGGCCATCTTTCCACCACCACCCCCAAAATAGCCAATGTTCTATAAATGGCATCAAAGCAGTATACTAGATATAATCCTGTAGACTTACATGGGTCCTTCTTTTGAGCCAGAGTCTCGTTGTCTAGCCCAGGCTGGTCTTGAACTTACTGACTCAGCCTCCTGAATTCTGAAACTACAAGCAGTTTAATTATCATTAAGAAGGTTTGCTTTTTTGATCTGTCATCTGTGGTGGAACTACCATCAAGATGTATATTTTTGTAAAGACCTACACAGGGAAGACACTTCTATAGTATCTGAAGGATGAACCCTTAGACACTATAGAAAATATAATGACCAAGACCCAGGATAAGGAAGAAATTCCTCCCAATCACCAAAGGTTGATCTTTGCTGGTAAGCAGCTGTAAAATGCTATACTTTGACTACAACTTTCAAAAGGAATATATCCTTCATCTTGTGTTAAGACTTTGTGGTGGTGCTGAGCAAAGGTCTTACACCACTCCCAAGAACAAGCAGAAGAGAGGTTGAGTTGGCCATGCCAAATATATAAGGTGGATGAAACTGAGCTTTGTCTAAAGTGTCCTAGACACTCTACCTAGGTGAGTATGGTGTTAGAGTTTTTATGCCTATCCACTTTGATAACAACACTACTGTGGCAAGGAGATATCCAGGATCGAATATTTTGTTTGGTTTTTAAATTTTTTATTAATCATTTTATTTTTTACATTTTAAATGTTATCCCCATTCCCACTCTCCCTGACCATGAACCTCCCACACCCTCCCATTTGCCTCTTAGAGGGTACTCCCCCAGCTACCCATCTTCCAACTTCTGCCTCACCCCTGTAACATCCCGCTTCTCTGGAGCATCAAGCCTCCACAGGACCAAGCACCTCCCCTCCCACTGATGCCAGATGAGGTAGTCCTCTGCTACATATGTAGCAGGAACCATGGATCAGCCCCCCGTATATTCTTTGGTTGGTGATTTGGTGGTTTAATCCCTGGGAGCTCTGGGGGATCTGATCGGTTGATATTGTTCTTCCTATGGGGTTGCAATCCCCTTCAGCTCCTTTAGTCCTTCCCCTAACTCTTCCATTTGGGTCCCTGGGTTCAGTCCAATGGTTCGCTGTGAGTAACTGCATCTGTCTTAGTCAGGTGCTCTCAGAGGATAGTTATACCAAGCTCCTGTCAGCAAGCACATCTTAGCACCAGCAGTAGTATCTGGGTTTACTGTCTGCAGATGGAATGGATCACACGATGTGGCAGTCTCTGGATGGCCTTTCCTTCAATCTCTGCTCCATTTTTGTCCCTGCATTTCCTTTAGGGACAATTCTGGGTTAAAATTTTTGAGATGGATGGGTGGCCCCATCCCTCCTCCAATGGGGGCCTTATCTATCCACTGGAGGTGATCTCTTCAGGTTCTATCTCTTCGCTGTTGGTTATTTCCGATAATGTCATCCCCATTGGGTCCTGGGAGCCTCTCACATCCCTGGCAGCTGGAACTTTCTAATGGTTCCCCAAGTTCCCCACCCCCCACTGCTATTTATTTCTATTCATTCTCCTGACCATATGGACTTCTCTCCTGTCTTTTCTCATACCTGGTCCTGCCGCCACTTTTTTTCCTCCCCTCCCTTCTCTTACCCAAGTCCCTCCCTCCCCCTACTTCCTGGGATTATTTTGTTCTCCTTTCTAAGTGGATTTGAAGCATCCACACTTCGGCATTCTTTCTTCTTAAGTTTCACATACTCTGAGTTGTACTGCGGTAATTTGAGTTTTTGTGATAATACCTACTTATCAGTGAGTATCTGGGTTACCTCAGTCAGGATGATATTTTTCTAGTTCCATTCATTTACCTACCAAGTTCTTGAAGTCTTCGTTTTTAATAGCTGAGTAGAATACTATTGTGTAAAGGTACCACATTTTCTGTATCCATTCTTCAATTGAGGGACATCTGGGTTGTTTCCAGCTTCTGGCTATTATAAATATGGCATCTATGTATATATATGTCCTTGTTATATGTTGGAGAATCTTTTGGGTATATGCCCAGGAGTGGTATAACTGGGTCTTCAGAAAGAATTATTTCCAATTTTCTGAGGAACCACCAGGTTGGTTTCCAAAATGGTTGTACAAGCTTGCAATTCCACCAACAATCGTTCTTTCTCCACAACCTACACAGCATCTGCTGTCACCTGTGTTTTTGATCTTAGATATTCTAATTGGTGTAAGGTAGAATCTCAGGGTCATTTTGATTTGCATTTCTCTGATGACTAAGGGTTTTGAACTATTTTTTAGGTGCTTCTCAGCCCTTTGAGATTCTTCAGTTGTGAATTATTTGTTCAGCAATGCACCTCATTTTTTTGTTTATTTTATTTTATTTTATTTTTTCATACTTTATTTACATTTCAAAATTTTCTCCTTCCCAGATATCCCCTTTGGAACCTCCCTATTCCCTCACCCATCCCCCTGCCACTATGGGTGTATTCCTCCAACCACCCACCCACCCACTCTCCTCTTTCCTGCTTAGCATTGCCCTATACTGGGGGATCTAACACCCACAGGCCCAAGAACTTGTGCTCCCCATGATGTCTAACAAGAACCTCCTCTGCCACATATGTGGCCAGCACCATGGGTCCTTCCATATGTATTCTTTGGTTGGTGGTCCAGTTTCCGGGAGCATCGAATGGTCAGGCCAGTTGCCACTGTTGCTCCCTCCATGGGGCTGCAAACTCCATCAGCTCCTTCAGTTCCTTCTCCAACTCCTCCATCTGGGACCTCACACTCATCCCTACAGCTGCTGTGAAGTGACTCTTGGGTATTTCGAACTTTTGGGCTAATAACTTATCAGTGAGTACATACCATGTTCATTCTTTTGTGATTGCGTTAACTTGCTCAGGATGATATTTTCAAGTTCTATCCATTTGCCTAAGAATTTCATGAAGTCATTGTTTTTAATAGCTGAGTAGTATTCCATGGTATAAATGTACCACATTTTCTGTATCCATTCCTCTGTTGAGGGACATCTGGGTTGTTTCAAGGTTCTGGCTATTATAAATATGGCTGCTATGAACATAGTGGAACATGTGTCTTTATTACATGTTGGAGCATCTTTTGGGTATATGCCCAGGAGGGAATAGCTGGATCCTAAGGTACTAGTATGTTCATTTTTCTGAGGGTCTGCCAAACTGGTTTCCAGAGAGGTTGTATCAGCTTGCAATAATACCAGCAATGGAGAAGTGTTCCTATTTCTCTACAACCTCGACAACATCTGTTGTCACCTGAGTTTTTGATCTTAGCCATTCTGACTGGTATGAGGTAGAATCTCAGGGTTGTTTTGATTTGCATTTCCCTGATGACTAAGGATGTTGAACATTTCTTTACGTGCTTCTCAGCCATTGGAGTTTCTTCAGTTGAGAATTCTCTGTTTAGCTCTGATCCCCATTTTTTTGATAGGGTTATTTGGATCTCTGAGGTCTAACTTCTTGAGTTCTTTGTATAAATTGGATACTAGCCCACCATCGTACATAGAATTAGGAAAAATCTTTTCCCAATCTGTTGGTTGCCATTTTGTCCTATTTACAATGGCCTTTGCCTTACAGAAGCTTTGTAATTTTATGAGGTCCCATCTGTCGATTCTTGAACTTAGAGCACAAGCCATTGGTGTTCTCTTCTGGAACTTTTCCCCTATGCCCATGGTTCAAGACCTTTCCCCACTTTCTCTTCTATTATATTCAGTGTATCTGGTTTTATGTGGAGGTCCTTGATCCACTTGGACTTGAGCTTTGTACAGGAAGATAGGAATGGATCGATTCGCAATCTTCTACATGCAGACCGCCAGTTTAACCAGCACCATTTGTTGAAAATGCTGTCTTTTTTCCACTGGATGGTTTTAGCTCCTTTGTTAAAGATCAAGTGACCATAAGTATGTGGGTTCAGTTCTGGGTCTTCAATTCTATTACATTGATCTACCGGCCTGTCACTGTACCTACTATATTAATCTTGCCAATCCATGAACATGGGAGATCTTTCCATCTTCTGAGGTCTTCTTTGATGTCTTTCTTCAGAAACTTAAAGTTCTTGTCATACAGATCTTTCACTTGTTTTGTTAGAGTCACAACAAGATACATTATATTGTTTGTGACAATTGTGAAGGGTGTCATTTCCCTAATTTCTTTCTCAGCTTGTATATCCTTCGAGTATAGGAAGGCTACTGATTTGCTTGAGTTAATTTTGTATCCAGCCACTTTGCTGAAGTTGTTTATCAGCTGAAGCAGATCTCTGGTGGATACTTTCCAGTCACTTAAGTATACCATCATATCATCTGCAAATAGTGATATTTTGATTTCTTCCTTTCCAATTTGTATCCGTTTGACCTCTTTTTGTTGTCTAATTGTTCTAGCTAGAACTTCAAGTACTATATTGAATAAATAAGGAGAGAGAGGGCAGCCTTGCTTAGTCCGATTTTAGTGGGATTGCTTCGAATTTCTTCCATATAGGTTGATGTTGGCCATGGTTTTGCTGTATATTGCTTTTACTATGTTTAGGCATGCTCCTTGAATTCCTGATCTTTCCAAGACTTTTATCATGAAGGGATGTTGAACTTTGTCAAATGCTTTTTCAGCATCTAACAAAATGACCATGTGGTGTTTTTCTTTGAGTTTTTTTATGTAGTGGATTACATTGAGGGATTTTCTGGTATTGAACCATCCCTGCCCCCCTGGGATGAAGCTTACTTGATCATGGTAAATGATCATTTTGATGTGTTCTTGTATTCGGGTTGTGAGAAGTTTATTGAGTATTTTTGCATCAATATTCATAAGGGAAATTAATCTGACTTTTTTTTTATTGTTGGGTTTTTGTGGGGCTTTGGTATCAGTGTAACTGTGGCCTCATAGAATGAATTGGGTAGTGTTCCTTCCATTTCTATTTTGTGGAATAGATTGAAGAGTATTGATATTAGGTCTTCTTTGAAGGTCTAATAGAATTCTGCACTGAACCCATCTGGTCCTGGGCTTTTTTTGGTTGGGAGACTTTTAATGACTGCTTCTATTTCTTTAGGGGTTATGGGGCTTTTTAAATGGTTTATCTGATCCAGACAACTTTTATATTTGGTATCTGTCTAGAAAACTGTCCACTTCATCCAGATTTTCCAATTTTTTGAGTTCTCAAAGAACCAGCTCCTGGTTTTGTTGTTTTTTTTGTATAGTTCTTTTAGTTTCTACTTGGTTAATTTCAACCCTTAATTTGGTTATTTTCTGCCTTCTACTCCTCTTGGGTGTATTAGCTTCTTTTTGTTCTAGAGCTCTCAGGTGTGCTGTTTAGCTGTTAGTATATGTTCTCTCAAGTTTCTTTTTGGAGGCATTCAGAGCTATGAGTTTTCCTTTAACACTGCTTTCATTGTGTCCCATAGGTTTGGGTATGTTGTACTTTCATTTTCATTAAATTCTAGGAAGTATTTAATTTTTTTTTCTTTATGTCTTCCTTGACCAAGTTATCATTGAGTAGAGCGCTATTCAGCTTTCATGTTTTGTGGGCTTTCTGTTGTTAGTGTTACCATTGAAGGCCAGCCTTAATCTGTAGTGATCTGATAGGAGGCATGGGATTATTTCAATCCTCTTATATTTGTTGAGGTTTGTTTTGTGACCAATTATATGATCAGTTTTGGAGAAGGTACCATGAGGTACTGAGATCCTTTTGTTGTCTAATTGCTCTAGCTAGAACTTCCAGTAGTATATTTTCTTGTCCCTGATTTTAGTGAGATTGCTTCAAGTTTCTCTCAATTTAAATTTATGTTGGCTCTTGGTTTGCTCTATATTGCTTTTATTATGTTTAGGTATGTTCCTTGAATTCCTGATCTTTCTAAGAAGGAGTGTTGTATTCTTTCGAAGGTTTTTTCAGTGTATAATGAAACGATCATGTGATTTTTTTGCTTAGTTTGTTTATATAGTGGATTACGTTAATGGATTTCCATATATTGAACTATCCCTGCATCCCTGGGATAAAGCCTACTTGATCATGGTAAATAATTATTTTGATGTGTTTTTGGTTTCAGTTTGCAAAAATTTTATTGACCATATTTGCATTGATATTCATAAGCTAAATTTGAAGTTCTTTCTCTGTTGGGTCATTGTGTGGTTTAGGTATCAGCATAACTGGTTAGGTTACTGAATTTGGTAATATTCCTTCTGTTTCTATTTTGCAGAATAGTTTGAAAAGCATTGGTATTAGGTCTTCTTTGAAGGTCTGATAAAATTCTATACTAAAACCATTTGACCCTGGCTTTTTTTTTTTTTTTTTTTGGTTGGGACACTTTTAACGACTACTTCTGTTTTATTAAGCGTTATGAGACAGTTAAGATAGTTTATCTGGCCTTGATTTAACTTTGGTACCTGGTTTCTGGAAATCATTTATTTCATCTAGATTTTCCAGTTTTGTTGAGTCCAACCTTTTGTAGTAGGATCTGATTTAAAAAAAAAAAAAAAAAAAAAAAAATTCTCGGTTTCTCTTGTTTTGTCTCTCTTTTCATTTCTGATTTTGTTTATTTGGAGACTGTCTCTGTGTCCACTGGTTTGTTTAGTTAAGAGTTTATCTTGTTGATTTTCTCAAAGAACCAGCTCTTAGTTTTGTTGATTCTTTGTATAGTTCTCTTTGTTTCTACTTGGTTGCTTTCAGCCCTGAGTTTATTTCCTGCCTTCTACTCCTCTTGGATGTGTTTGCATTTTTTGTTGTAGAACTTTCAGATGTGCTGTTATTAGTATAGGAGCTCTCCAATTTCTCTTTTATCTCTTATATTCTGTTGGTGATGTTTCCATCTGTAACTCCTGATCTCTTAATATGTTTTCCATTTCCAGGGTTGCCTTCCTTTGTGATTTCTTTATTGTTTCTATTTCCATTTTTAGATCTTGGATGGTTTTGTTCAATTCTGTCTCCTGTTTGATTGTGTTTTTCCATATTTCTTTAAGGAATTGGTGTGTTTCCTCTTTAAGGGCTTCTACCTGTTTACCTGCGTTCACCTTTATTTCTTTAAGAGAGTTATATCTTCCTTCAGGTCCTCTATCATCTTCATGAGATGCAATTTTAGGTTGGAATCTTGCTTTTCAAGTGTGTTAGGGTATCCCGGGCTTATTGTGGTGGGAGAATTAG